>JAPYZD010001770.1:0-29294 GCA_030522725.1 Ichneumoninae sp. B BG-2022a
GCTTACGCTTAGAGGTCGAAGGACTGGACGCTGAATCCATAACGCACTAAACTACGAGACCAGTTACGAGATTAACGAAAATAAATGTTGAATACGTGCATATTTACTCGGATGAGAAACTCAAAAATACTGTGCATACGACGGGCGTGCATTTACGGTACCGCTGTGTAAATCTATGCGCACCCAGAAAAATAATTTATTGGACGGCCACCGTTTATTTGGTTCAAGTAAAATATTTATTTGATTTAAATAAATATTTATTTCGTTTAAGTAACTCTTTACTTAATTAAAAAAAAATTTGTTTAAATCAAATAAATATTTTACTTAAACCAAATAAACGGTATATATATAGTAACGGTGTATAATATTTATTTCGTTTAAGTGTCTATTTACTTAATTTAAAAAAATATTTATTTAAATCACATAAATATTTTACTTCAACCAAATAAACGGTGGCCGTCAAATAAATTTTTTTTCTGGGTGCGAGCTCGAGGGTCCTTGAATTGGCTCGTTCTTTATAGCGTGCAACAATGTATTGGCGCGCAACAATGTAAGAATACTAGAATTTCGCGCAATTGTTCGGATAATAGAAACTTTATCCGAACCAGCGGCAGTTCGGATAATGGGCGTTCGGATAATCGAGGTTCTACTGTACCTTCAGAAAAGTCCGTGGATTTCTAAGACGGCGGAGAGCGCGTGACCGATCGGCGATGCCAGCGGGAGGACAAGAGGCGCGTGCAAGGAGATCGGATGACTCGCGAGACAATTACGAAACGCTTCACGCACGGGTATTGTGGAACGCTGCCGTTCCCGCATAGCTCCGACACGATTATTCCTCCGGTCCACCGATCTTTGCGAGCATAAAGCTCGGCAAACGTCAACGGGGAAAAAAAGTGTCACATCGACACGCGCCCGCTCGACGCGATCTCGCTTCTCACGAATTCGCGCCAATCTATCGCAATGTTAATAGATCTGTTTTTTTTTTTTTTTTTTTTTTTTTTTCTTTTTTTTTTTTTTTTTTTTTTTTTTTTTCTTCTTTTTTCGTAACACCGCTCTTCGTTTCCGTCTTCGGATTTATAAAGTATCGTATCGTTGTTACATCACTGCGATCCAGGCTCCTCATCCGGATCCATGTCACCGCGGCTGCACACTTTATACTTCCTTCGTCGCTCTCACCTCGCGAATAGAGTCCAGAATGAGTATCTCTTCGTTTAAAAAATTAAAGAAAATTGTACATTTTAAACGCTGTATTTGTACACGTGCATCTTATTTTTGAGCTGTTTTAATGTTTTTTTTTTAATTGGCACTGAAATGGATTTTTTAACTGTTTACTTTTTGATTGTTATTATTTTTTCAACACTTTTCATTTAGCGAAATTTAATTATTATTTTATGACGTACTCGACAGGGTTGGAGTCGAAGAGAAAGTGCGAGGGGAAAAGAATGAAACTGGATGTACGGTGAACTTGTCGACTGTCGGCTGCGAGAACGCCGTACCAACTCCCTTTTTTCCAGTTCAACAGTCACGAGTGATGTATAGAGAAGTTATAGTATATCGGAGAGGTCCCCGTACAAAACCCGCAGCAATTGGACGCGTCGCCACACTCGGAATGCACTTGTGGCACAATGAACTCCGACCCTTGTGCCCTCCCCTCTCCGGCGACCATTCATTCCGCTCGTCGGCTAGTTAAAGGGTGCTGCTGTGCGTGGGGAACGCGACGACGACGATTGTGTGACATACGAGCGCGAGCACGCGTGTGGGTGTCCGCTCGTATGTAGCTCGATAGAGGAAAGACGACCAGCGACGACGTCGGGACTCTGTGAGGTCCATAGATAAAAAAATTTCTATAGTTTGATTTATCGTCGCGGAGTACTGTAACGCTCTATGTACACATTTGTTTCGGTACATACAATTCCGCAGATAGATATGCGATCCTATTTTTAATCTACTTCGTGAAGATAACCAAAAAAAATTAACAGCGTAGGGTCAAATTTTCATTAACCGGAAGTGGGCTATTAAACGAGTCGCGTTAATTGGTTCTTTTACGTAGAATTTTTTTTACGTATGTGGATCAAGCCTTATATAGCTGCCCTTCGGTGCTCCGATCTCGGCCGCCCCGGATAATCGAGGTTCTACCATGTTCCTAATGATTTCTATTAACCGGACGTGAATTATTAAACACGTTGTGGTCATTTTTATTAGCACCATTTTTTATGTATTTAGACCAAACCCTATATTAGTTATCCTCTGGTACTCCGATATTATTTGCTTCGGATTATCGAGGTTCTACCATATTCGTAATTATTTCTATTAACCGGAAGCAAATGATTAAATATGTAGCGTTAATTTTTTTTGTACAATTAAATTTGTACAAAATTTTTATTTAATATATTGTACAATATATGTACAATATATGTACTACTCCGATCATGTTTGCTCCGGATAATCGGGGTTCTGCTATAATTGCAATTACAACAATAACGACGTCACAGGCAATTATTTCGCGCGTAGCATTGTGACGCAAATGTCACGAGTCAGCACTTGCACCAGTTTCTCATTGCGTAACGAGCTTTCGTTGCGTTACTATCGCCGAGTCGTGGATCCAAGATGTGGTAAGTAGTACAGTGGAGCGGGAAAGAGAGCTCTCGACGTCGCGCTGGAACCGATCGTTCATCGTAGAACCACATCGTTCATCCGGTTGCCTATCAGGACCCTATACTTATCAGCGCTGTTTATCACTATATAAACCCTTCGATACCGCAGCGCAATATACATAATAATGACATCCTCTACTCTATCTATATCGCATGTATATTCTGGTATATTTTCGACGAAATCGATGATTACGTGGCAGGCAATCTCCTGGGTAATATCGGTTTCGATTTCAACCTTGGCAAGTATACCGTAACGTGGCGTATCCTTCGAGCCTCGATGCGTCAACGAATCACCAAAAGCTTGAGTCATTTTAATAAACGGTAAAAAAAAACGTATGTAATTTAAAATACAGGTACTGAAAGCTTTTATGCATAAACTGGTATATTAAATTTCATGTACAAGTGTGTTGACAAATCAACTTAGTGTATATTAAAAACATTAGAAATACTTTACTTTTAATCATTTACTTTAATTGTACTATAAAAGTATTTTTATTCCAATAATTTACCTTAATTTCATTCCAAGTCCCTCAATTTTTCATGACAAATTCTACATTAAATTTAATGTACCGATTTTGCCTAAAAACTTTCAGTCCGGTACATTTCATTTACATTTTTTTTAACAGTGTATACGACTACCGACTCTATTTTTCCGTTTCGAAAAATAAATAAATAAAAAATGACACATAAAGTCGGGCTACTGGGCTTCGCTCGAGATGGGGATGAAGATAATGCAAAATGACGATGAATCGAGTTGTCTTTTTCTATTTTCTTTGTGTTATGTTGGTCCCGTCGTGCATGGGCCAGTACCAGATTCGTGGTTTGAAATTTCCCACGTGCCAAAAGTAAATTTATGCGGCGACGGTATTGCGATAATTATCAAAGCAGCACGTCTAGTGCGCGATCGTGATTCTCTCACGGCCCTCGACACAGCAGCAGCAGCATCCCTCGTCCATGGCAGCCCCTCTCGCGTTCCACCATCGCCGAACGAACCGGCAGTGTCGGGTGGCTAATCGTTTTAACGATTCTCCGCTTCCCTCGCTCCGATTTTGCCTCTCTCTAATTCTCTTCCAGTCTCCGCTCCACATGCCAGCACCGTAATCATCTACCGTACACAGCAGCTCCGCTCCTCAACCACCGGAGCATGTGCTTTTTCTCTGCTAACCAAATTCAAGCCGGAATTTCAATTATCGAAAATTCGTTTCCCTCCTTCGAAGATTGAGACATTCTCTAATCCATGAAACTCTATTGCATTCGGGCTTTTACTACGTTTGTCGACGGATCTTCCAATTCCAATGCTCTCGGTAAAAGTTGACAAACGCGAGTTATTCGTTGCTCTTGTTTAGAGAAGAGAGATTTTATTTTGATTTGCCAATTTTTTTTGCGAGACAATTTTTTTTATTTCTTTTGATACAAATTATTTTATTGAGCATAGATATTAATGCTCGGCAAAATAAAAATGGAAATATATGTATAACTAAGAATTGTTAGATTACAGGTTCGAAGAATGTAAAAGTAATGAATACTGAAGAGGCATTTTGGACCGAAACGTACAAATTTTTCATAAAATTCAACAAATTCAAAATTTAATAAAATTTAAACGGTTCGATTGATTCTTCCCAAATTTAATAGCGATTACCGGACCATCATTCTCCATCTGTGTATAACTTTTTGGTCCCGATAGCTAGAAAATTGTAAGAGCTAAAATTCATACAGACATTGTTGAAGAAATAAAAAATAGTATACAAGAAAAAAACAACGGAACTTTTTCAAATGAAATTTTGAAGAAACATTCGCTATTCACCACATTTTCTCATCGAGGCATTCTCCAGTTGCAGCGACTGACACACACATACATACGTACGAATACACTCATGCATGCGAACATTTTTTCTAAATATGATTTTTCTGTGTTCGAATATTATGGACACGTTTTCATAAAAATCTCCAATTAATTCATTCATTTTTTCACCAAAACAAAGCTGCCTTTATAAGGAACCAAAAACGTGGAGTAAAAATCTCGTTCGTGTAATTCACCCAGCATCATGCATTGACCCGGCTGCAGCTGACTTTAAAAAAACAATTGTTATGATCACCTACCTCATTTAAGAAGTTTGGGAATTTCACCGCATTCCGCAGTTTCGCTTTAAAAAAATGTCTGCAATAATAATAATAAAAACACAAACATCATTTTTTTCCATAATAATAAATCGTATTGCAACGTTACATCTTTATTCACACAATCTTACAAAATAAACGTTCCGTTTCTTTAGAATTCGACGACAGGTGTTACAAAATTAAATGAATTTCTTCCACTCGTTACGTCCTCGCGTTGCTGATCTTACCCGCTGATGAACCCGCGAAGCGACGTTCTGACATTGATACTCTTTTATATATCCCGCGCAAAAAGTGTGCCTTTTTGTTCACGCATCTTAATTGACGCCGCAGACGCGTAGTCGAGAAAAAAAAATAGACAAGAGCACACACACAGTGAATAGAATTAACACATAGCGTGTGAGAGGATAAGCTATTAACAGTCTTAATTTTAAGCACTAGCACTAATTCTCGTCCCGCGTACTCTTGAAAGAGAACGTCCTCGGTTATGTGTAACGCAACAGCTCTGGATGATATTACTGTACGGTTCTAGGACGTGTGGCGTCATTGGTATGTACATAATGTAAGCTCGAGTGAGAGAAAAAAAAATATAAAAAAAAGTAAGAGGGAAAAGGAAGAGAACGCAACTTATTGTCACCTCCTACAACGGCGCTCGACGTTTCCTTGAAATGTTTCTGGTCTGCGCACAGGTGCACCGTTTAGAACGCTTTTTGCGGAGCTCCCGTTGCACTTCGGCGTGGCTCTCACGTACCCGACTACAGTCCTTTGTATCGTATGTGTTCTTCCCGCCCGATAATATCGTCTCGTTAAAATGCACCGAGGTGTTACCGATAAATACAGGATAATAGGATAATAGGATGAAAGGCGTGAATATGGTCCGGTCCGGATGTGCATGGATCCGCGTGCAAATCTGGGTGGTCCATATTGTCCACTGTTACCCTGGACAGCTACAAACACGCGAACGCGAGCCACCGCACGACCGGAGAGCTTGTAGAGGAGACTTTCAACAAGGCGCAGTAAAATACAAGTGCACAAAGTGAAGGCTCGTACGGCCATTACGGCATTATCTTGTATCATGTTTCTTTTAAATTTGATTTCCTTTCTTTAATATCATACATATAAAATTACATAAATTTTTGCCATTGTTGTATCCCCGATGGAAGAAGGAATTTTCTCACGAGGTAAAAAAGCAGTGGAGAGAGCGGGGTAAGGCGGAAAACTGGGGCAAAACGGACCGGGTAAAACGGTGTTCTCCGTTTGCGATCAGACTTTATTTTTATTCTCATATCCGGCGACGGAATGGGCAAAAATGGTCCGTTTTGCCCCACTCTGCCTTATATCGATATCTCGGCGGATGTAAATGTGTATCTCGGCGGAACAACGGCGAACAGGAACAGAATCAGGGGTGCGCCTCGTGCATAATCAAAGATACAGATAATCGAGTGAGCGATCGATTAAAACACCGTTACATAATTATACCTGCCCTTCGAATCATTAGCGTGTACGGTTTATCGGTGAGCCGCTGGCGAGATCCTCGTGAAAGGCGGGAGAACGAAAGGATCGCGGCGAGACGTAACCGGAGCATTTTGTTACTTCTGTTGCCGTTGCAAGATTGGAAATATGTGTGTGTGTGTGTGTGTATGTGAGTTTCCTTGGAGTGCAGGGCTCAGACTCGAGTCGCGGATCCCTTTCCCTATGTCCGTCTTTCTCCGGCACGAAAGTTCAGATATATTCTTTCTCGGATTTCACGGAAGGTCGGCGATGCTACAGAATCGCGCCCAAGATCTGGAGAGAAGAGATATCGCGCGGCGAGCCCGGAAGGTTCTGATGCGGTCTTACGCATATCTCGATCGATAAAAATGCCAAAGCTCGAAAAACAAAATACAAAATTATTCCCCGGTACGGAAATGCCATGCGATCGTAACGATGAATCTATTGACTTGCCCAACTGTGCCCTGAAATAATTAATGCTTCTACGTAGATTGCATTTCTTAATTTTTCTTCATTTTTCTTCATTTTTAAATTGAGGAATCAATGTTTGATCTGCAAATTTTTTTTGCTCGGTTCAAGAATCATCCACATGTAAAGTGCATCTAGGTCTGAGGTTCGAGAGCCTCATTTGATATTCTCCGGATGTTCTCTAACGATTTTCCGTTGATCAAGAAAGTACTTACGATGCTTATCGCAACTTTCGTCGACGCAGAAAAAAAAAATCATATGTCGCGATCAGTGAAACGGTCGAACCTGCTTGAACCACCTTGCGCTTCCTTTTCACTTTCGATGAGAGAGCGTTTTCGCACATGTACGGTCCGCGTCTCTATCTCTCAGTGTATATATAAGAATAAACGCGAGCTGAAGAAAAATACAAGAAGGGACGGCCTGACGGTCTCGTCCCAGGGATAAACCCGGCCATATCCATAAACGGTGAAAGCGAAGCCGTGTCTCGCCTTCGCCGTGGAGGCGTTTACACGTGGGGCGCGGTATAGCGGGGTTCATTGTTCGCCACCGTCATCGTCCTCGTCGTGGACGCGTGTTCGCGTAAGGAATCTTGACTTCCCGATCGTCCGATTGCGCAAACTGCGGACGGACCAGTTTTTTTCGGGCGGCTTCATCGTTCTCGTATAAACAACTCCACCGGTTTCCTGTTTTAGCATCGACGTCGCGAACCGTGACACAGTCTGGACGATCCTGCTTCTATTAAGGAGGGAGTCTCGCTGCGCGCTGACTTCGCATAAGTTCGACAACAATAAAAGAAAATTGCAATTACGTCTTGATGGTGTAAAAATCTGAAAAAATCATGTATACTAAAGGTACTGACAAGATTAATTTTGCATAATAATAATTGCAAAATGCTATTAACAAATTCATCAAAAAATTAATTGGTTAACAAATTACCTGGCAACAAAACTTTTTTTTTATGAAAATGATTCGTTTATTTTTCTGAAGACGTATGAATTTTTTCTTATTTTTAAGTAATCGTGTCATAATAGGCCTCGCCTTCGCGAACCGCGACAGTCTAGGCGATCATGTTTCTTCGGGATACGGAAACTTGATACGGTTAATACGGACTATATAATAGTACAATATTATTTATATTATTATATTACTATTATACCGATGGTCCAACGTTAGAAGGGCATGTAAACTATGCTTGTAAACAGCTACTATGTCCTTGTGGAATTAGGCCATCGACATAACCATAATAATAATGTAATAATTATATTATTGGTAATATAATATTATAACATAAATAATATATAATATTCCGTAGCAATAGAACGAAAATGCACCGAATCCATTGCACCTACCGCCGCCGTTGAGAAAAATTTAAATAATGGAAAAACGTTGAACCAGTGCTTCGAAGATTTTATACAGGGCAATGTCAGCCTCGTTTCCGTACTGGCGAAACGCGACCGCAAGTGCGTTCATACCGCGCGTATATCGCTGAGAAAGCGAGAGTTTGCTCTCGACTAAACCGTCGTGGTAATCGGTATATCGGATCTCGTTGCAGCGTTCTTTTTAGCATGAGCGACGTACGCAGCGCACGCACGGGGCCGGTCGGGGAGGCCGCGATGGACATCGGAGAAATAGAATCGCGGGGCACACAGGAACGAACGGCACTGTCAGATATACGGACGTGCGTGGCCAGAGCTAACTCACTCTTTCCGCATTCCGTCTGCGGCTTCGGCGAGACTCTCGATCGCCTCTTCCCGTTCACCCGCGGACGGATGACCGAGATAGACCCGATGGAGTTACATCTACCAACGCGCCCGGTAAAGAGAAAAAAAAATACGCGATGCCTGAAAGGGAAGGTAAAACATGGCTCGGCGCGAGACAATATACAACGAAACTCGCTCACTTCACAATAAAAACGTTTCTCGTCTAACCGACTTTATTCGCGATTCCCCCTGAAGAGCTCTTTGGTCATGCGTGACGCGTGGTCATTAAAGACTGATTTGCCGTCATTAATATTGATGAGACGCTCACCGCGTATTTTAAAGACTGACACCGTATATATTTGAATATGGCCATAAGAAGGACTGACGATCAAATTTTCAAAAAGAGGACACATAACACGCAATTAAGTATACAGTCGTTAAAAAAAATTTAATTGGGACGAATGTGTCGTGATTTTATTTCATCAGCAGCTCACCTTCATCCTACGCTTCCCCTTCTCCCTCTTCTTTCTTTTCTCGATATTCAATGATTCTTTTTTTTTTTTTATAATGGTGAAATTTTTTTAATGGTCGGCAGTCGAAGAGATATTGTAAATTCGACTCCCGTCGGAGGAGTGAAAGTTCCTGGATCTTTGTTCGAGTTCTTTGCAAAACGGAACTGGCCCATTGTGTATCGTCGATGCATTGTCGAAATCGAGCGGCGTCTCGTCCCGCCGGTCCGGTTCGCGCGCGTGACCCGCGACCGATCAAAAAGAACTCTTATCGTTCCTCATTGTTCCGTTTCTTTTATTTTCCTCGAACACCTTTGGGTCCTCCATTCGGTTCGGCAAGGCGGCTCACTCAATTTGCCGAGCTTTGGCCTTACGCCCCGTCGAGTTTCCCTCGACACGTATCGAGTGGAGCACGACGACGGTGAGAAGGCTTGACTCCGATTCCTCTCGACACGTTCGACGCCGCGGACGACAAAGACCGCTTCTTCTTCGACGGGACTCGAGCACATCCGGCGAGCCTGAGACGGATCGCGCGTTTCCCTCTAGACACTCGAACAACGGAGAATAAGCGAGGAGCTTGCGACCGGAAGGAGAAGACTCAAGAGGACCCCCATTTTCGCTGACAATATCGATGACCCGTAAATCCCGCCAGCTGAGTTGTAGTATCCGCTGCCAAGAACCTGAAGACCCACTGTCTCGATGCTCCGCTTGCAGTAGTCGCCGTCTGGACGGACGGGGAACACAGAGAACAGACAAGAAAAAACATTTGAAATGCACTGTAAAAATTGATTGTAAATTTTATGTACACAGAGAAAAAAAATCGATTGAATCAACAAAATGCGTGCTTACGGGTGACGAAACAAATGTTTGATTGATTGAAAAGAATACCTCGTTGATCGAACTAACAGGCCGTCGAATCAAATGTTTGTTTATTATATCGATAAGGGAGAGATCACCACACTATAAAATTGCATCGCGCATCTGCCTGAAATTTCGCACACAGTCTATGTACGAAAGCTCCCAATACCGTTCGTTAATTTTCGAACAATTTCCACTGTCTCCTCTCGCAGTAGTCGCCGTCTGGACGGGCGGGAAACACAGGAAAAAGAGAACAAAAAATAAAAATATCCTCGGTTACGAGAGCGCCGGAGATCTGCTGTACGGTAATATTCGCATGTATGGCGCAAGTTTAAATACGCTGAGAACTTTTTTTAAGATCTAGCGGAGATACCGTGATAGGTGAAACCGAAGAGGAAGGAATACATTGTTGCTCTAAGAGCTGGGAGTCCGTGTAATTGCTGATTTTTCTACTGTAAGGTGCACCCTTGCGCGCACCGGTGTGTGTACGGCGATCCAATTTGAGCGGAGAAAAGAATTGTAAAACAAAAAATTACGGGCGCTAGAGCGAGCCACGATTACATCGCGAGGGATTGCTACGCCCGGCATTGTTGTTAGGGAGTGTTTGTTGTTGGCCGCGAGAAATTGCGGATCGCCGCGAGTACTTCGAACAGGATCGCATTACGGACTGACTTTTGCGGTGGCGTGTTCTTGCGGTAGGGATAAGTGGTTCAGTGATTGGCACGATGATTCTTTTATTTTTATTGACAGTTATTGGCATGGTTTTTTTTCGGCTCGCTCTCGACGAATGCACTTCGAAGTGGCGAGTCGCGGCGGGATGGCCAATCACTGTTTCGACTGCCGATTATTGGAGCGGTCGGATTGTGTTGTTTCTATAAAGGGAACAAGTTTGAGCAGAAATAGTTGCGAACGGGGATATAACTATACGTAAGCAGGTACGTGTGTAGTAGCCGCGTGCAAGTATGTCGTGGGACCAAAACAAAGAGCAACGAGGCATGGAAACGAGATCGCGACGACGATGTCAAGGGAGGGGACGCCGGCACCGCGCGGTAGCCGTCGAACGTGTCTCACGACTCGAGCTAGACGCTCCTATTTTTCCGCCGACGCTCCTCCCGGACTCGTACTTTGTACTGTTCCATATGTCTTTCATTGGGGTTTTTTTTCGTACCTAATTTAAGGTGATGCGAAATTGGCGACTCGTTTAAGACTTTTTACAATGATTAATTTAACAGTGATGGGATTACACTGGAAAAAAAATTATTTAAGATGTAAGGACGAGCGGGGCATGATGGACCATTCTTACCAATTTTTGGTCCGTTTTGCCCCGCTCTCTCGCACTTGCAATTCTCGCGATATCATATGAGGTCGAAACAATAACAGGGAACCTTTCAAGATATGTCTTTCATCGGGGTTTTTTTCGTACCTAATTTAAGGTGATGCGAAATTGGCGACTCGTTTTTTAAGACTTTTTATAATAACTAATTTAACAGTGATCGGATTACACTGGAAAAACATATTATTTAATATGTAGAGACGAACGGGACAAGATAGACCATTTTTACCAATTTTTGGTCCGTTTTGCCCCGCTCTCTCGCACTTGCAATTCTCGCGATGTGAGATTGTCTCAATCTTCAATGGACTTGTAAGAATTAGAAGCAGAGTTGAAACCGCAATGTATTTTCTTGGCAGCCGGCAAGCCGGAATTGGTCTTGAGTCATTGAACTTCTTTCTTATTGCAAGTGCTTTTGCAACGAGACAGATTATGAGCGGTTACTTATAAGAGCCTGACGTGTTCTTCGAGGAGTCCTGAGTTCAAAACAAGGAAGTTTGCAACTGCCAATTGTGGACCAATTTTTATCAGTACAATATCCCTTCGAGCTGGTACCTTTAAGGGAAGGCTAAACACGTATGAGTGCGAGGGAGGCAGAGTTAATACATTGACTCTATTTTTCTCCGAATCGATTCTGTAAAACGAAAGACACACAGTAAAAAAAATTTATTTGAAAATTAATGAACAGTATTGGAAGCTTTTTTACATAAACCGTTTCTGAGATTTCAAACTCATGTGCGTTGCAATTTTACAGCAAAAGATTTGTCATTTTAATATCTGGTATATTTATTTCACAAGCAAAGTACGTTAATGCTTAATTAATATGAGTAATGTTAGCAAATTTCAAGTTCCAGTACATTAAATTTACAACTTATTTTAACAGTGCAATTTAGGAGAAAACCAGATTCAAAATATTTTGAAGTTACGTTGATCTTTAGCGCCACCTTAAAAGTTCGCAAGTTCCTTAAGTACGTTTCGAGTACCGAAACATACATCGCTTTCAACGGTATAAAAATCTGGAACATCCACCCGACTAATTACTTCAAAAATGTCAAGCAATTTTTCTTCTCCTTAAGGAACTCCAGATTCCGCGATGCAAACTGAGCCGCGGCTGCAATTCGAGCCTCTAAAGATCCGAGATGGATCATATTGTTGCGCGATTATCGGGATCTGTTTTCAAATCTTATGCCGAAGGTAACTACTACGAAACCACCTTAAGCCCGCGAGGGGCTCGAGTTGGCGCGGTAGTTCTGGCTTTCGCGGGCCTGAATAGATCCCGTGCGGAGGTTGGAGCTGACACGGTCCCTTTCGCTCTCGTTCTCCACCCATTTCGTAATTCCCCTTGCCATGGGCCCAGTCACCGCCGACAAGCCAAGTCTCTCTCGACCAAGTGTCCCACGGAACCCGCAGGCAGCGGGACGGACTTTACAAAACGAGCGAGGGGCTCGACTCTCGTGGGCTCTCTCGCGACTCTCTCGCCTTCCTTCTACCCCGGTGACAGCACAACCGGCGCAATTCACTTCTTGCGATTATATTGTACAGTATATGTGGCTCGACGCTATACACTTGGCGGATGCGATGTATAAAAAAAAATGATTGTAATCGCCTGTACAGGGGCGTGCGAGCTAACCGATTCGGTTTGTAAAGTATTTTCGTGCTCGGCGATCTAAGCAACGACCGTTTCCGTTCGAATTATATTCTCGCTGGATCGTATCCGTTACGCGACAGGCGGAAACCCTCAGGGCTTCTTGCATTATTGAACCGATAATCAATGAAATTCTTTAACGCGAAGTTATAGTTTCCATCGATTATGTGTGACGTAACTGTTTCGCGAGGTGAAGCCGACCCACTGATGGAATGTCTTACACACTCCATTATAAAACGCCTCGATGTTTGCGCTACTAATTTGTTGGCGTGATTACTGCCGGACTCGTTGCACTACCATCGCGAGCGATGAATCTTTTTGTGCCGGAAGCGAGAATGCCGAATTTTTTCGTTTCTTTGCGACATGAATGCTAATTTATGACGGCGCATTTTACTTCCGGGCAGACTGAGAAATTATGTTTTTCAACTGCTCGACTTTCCTCTGTTGAAATATGTGAGAAATGTCACTTTTGAAAAATTTGAAAAAAATTATGGATTGAAAAATTTGAAAAACTTTATCAATTGAAAAATTTGAAAAACTTTATCAATTGAAAAATTTAAAAAACTTTATCAATTGAAAAATTTGCTAAAAAATTCTAATTTTCTTTTTCTTCCATGTAGGTAGTAATAATGCCATAGGAACATAGGTATGTGTAAAATAAGCTCACCGTAGGACCAACCGACGACCTCCCCGTTCCTGAGATTTTCCGTTCTCAGCCAGTCCTCGAGCGGCCTGAAGTATTCACGCAAAGCGTTTCCGTCCAGTCGGGATTCACCGATCGCTTCCTGCAGGGTCTCTTGCCACGGTCTCGAAGATCCTTTCTCCATCAATCTTCTGCACAAGCGAAAACAGAGAGCGATACCTTGGTACAGTCGATTTTTTTTTGGTGAAGGTGAAAGGGAATTTTGTCAATCGAGCCACGCAGGAACTGACCGATTGAAACTTTATACATCCAACGAATATAATATAACTTACTCTAGCGTAGAGTAAGGGTTATTATGTATGCATTTACATAACTTAAATTTTGCAAGAGGATACCGGACACTTTCTATAATAGTGGTTTAAAATAAATATATGTATATGTATATCCATATTAATAATATCAATACAATTCCGTGTATCTACTGGAGACAAGCAAGCGACCACTTCCTATCTACCATGTTTTTCTATCGACTTTTCAACAACATATCTCGCGATTACTTTAAGATTTCCTTGATTACTTAACGTGCGTAAGTCTCGCACAAAATTCCTCCGATACTACATGGTAAAGAAAGTTTGTGTATTTAACAAACATTGCATGTCCACAATCGTCCAGGATTTCCTTGATATTTGAAAAATGAAATACAATTTTAATGAATAATTTCATTAATTTTACAATAAAAAACAATTCAGATAATAAGATTCGCATAAAGAAAGAAACAAGAAATGTTTGTTGAACGTGCACACCTTTGATTGAAATAATTGACATCGTTAGAGATCAACTGTGCAGTGCAAAGACCAACTATGCAGTGAAGTTGTAATTTTAGCTTCAAGGAAGTTGCGAATTACCGCGGTATATCGTACATTCCGACTTGATTGAGAAACTGCCGGATAAAGCAATTAAAAACCAGTTTCATTTGCGCACAACCCCCGGATGCGGAGCGACCTATCAGATTAGCATCTGTCAGAGCTATAATATCGAGTTTCGTCGATCCACGAAAATGTATACATTTATCTCAGCGAAAAATAAATAATAAATACACATTATTTTTTCCCACCCACTGTTAACTTAAAAATGCTTCCGACATATTATAAAACCAGTTTCAGCTGCATTGGTTCATCCGCTGCGAACATCCATGATACGGACATCCATAGACGTCCAATGGAACCAAAATATGTGAAAAAGTGATTTCAATAGGCACTTTTTACGTGTTCTACTGAGTGCCTAAAAAAATGATTCAATAAACGTCATTTTAATGTCGGACCCCCTGCATCGATTACAACCCGATAATGATGACAATCCAACGTTACGATGCCGTTTAACGTCAATTTACAATCATCATAACGACTTGATGTCTTTTGACAACTAATTAAGAAACATTGGGAGATAAAAAATCACCGTTGTGTCACTCAAATCCACATTCGATCTCCGGATATGTAAATAGTGTGACAGCGAAAGCTCAGGTTCGGTCGATGCTGGTTTTACGGCGCATATGAGGGGGTACACGTATCCGCATATCCATACGCGTGCCGGCTCGTGCCGATGCGGCAGTAGACGGCGATATATAGCCGACGGCGTTATTCCCGGCTGGCAGCCACCTGGGCATATTACATGGTGACCCCATCTCGTGCACTTGAACTTGCGAAGGTCTCTAACATTATGCGACTGTGTGTTCAGCCGTTTACAGCCGCTCAACTCCGTCAGCAGGTTTTCGGTCGGATTAGTGCACTATCGGTAGTTGTGCCGAGTAGCGGGGAATAATCTTAAACAGGTGTGTTTGCTTTCCGAACAAGCGACTTCTGACTGGCCGATTGGCCTGGGGCATCCGACCCGGAGCCCGCCGTCACGTCTTCTCACTCTCACGGTCGTGTAACGTAATTCCATATCGTTATGTGCCATTAACCCGACAGGGGCTCGACGGAAAGTATCGAACGGGCCCAACCACGAGCCCGGGCAATTTCCTACCGTGCATAATTTCACTTGGAATAAATAATACGGTATAGAAGTTCGCAAAGAGATTTCTCACACATTGGCATCAGTGCATTGGACCGGTGGGCAGTATTCCGGTACACATGATATACAAGCGTATCGCGTTACGTCAGGGATAGAGGCAATTAAATGGACTTTTCTGCCGTAACCGGATGCATCAAATGCTAAAAAGGGCATTTTTGAAAAAAGACATCCAGGATAGTCGTGTATACATGAGATGGTAATAAAAGTAACGAGATTTTGGTTTTTTTTACCGTTTGTTGATTTATGATCGAAAGAATATAGTCGGAGATCGCCACTGTTAATAATTGCCTTCTAACGAAATTCCACGAAAGTTTATTTCGGTGGGCTGTGTGTCGAGATAAAATAAATGTTTCCCTGTCGAAAGGAACTATTGCGGAGACGTGTAAAAATTTTATCTGCAGATCGTTCACTGCAATATCGCTTAATAACATTTATTGTCCTTCTATCAAAAAATTTAATAGATTTCATGATTTCATAAATTTCATGGATTCATAATTTTCATGGATTCATAAATGTCATGATTTCAAAAATTTTATGATTTCATAAATGTCATGATTTCAAAAATTTTATGATTTCATAAATGTCATGATTTCGAAAATTTCATGATTTCATAAATGTCATGATTTCACAAATTTCATGATTTCATTAATTTCATGATTTTATAAATTTAATAAATTTCATAAAGTTCACGATTCCATTAATGTTTCTCTTGCGCGCAATTGTCCAAGGCCGATCCTCTTCTTCGTACCTTCTATATTTGTCTTGCTCTTTCACTTTCGTTTCGAGGAGAGTCTACACCGGAGGACTCTCGACTTAGTTTCTGTCCACAAGAGGCATTTTTATCGGCGTGTACGCGTGTGTTTGGGCCATGAGCATGAATGGGCACCCGTTATAGGGTGTGTTAGATCAACTATTTACATAAAACGCTGGATGACTCTCCGAGAGACCGGACCGACTTTCGTAACCGAGGCATGAAAACTTCATTGTGTATGCAAGACCCGTGCTCGCTGCTGCGCTGCGCGTTATGTATTTTCATGCGAGTACCGGTTCTATAAGTATCCTAAATGCATAATACGTGCGTCGGCGCGTGTGTATCTCCGGCAGGTGACAGGAAAGTCCATCCCGACTTAACTCGAATGTTTTCGATAAGGAGAAACACGTTCGTTCAACGTTTTTTTATTTTTAAAAATTCGCAACTTACTTTCCATCCGTTTTTTCATATAGCAAGTATTTCGTGTCGGGTTGCTTTGTTTATTGTGTGCGTACGAAATATTATGAACTATCAAATTATTGTAGTTCCGTTATAGAAAAGACGCTCGCGCCATTTCTATAGAGTTTGCAATTTAGAGATCGAAAAAAGTAATTTTTCGACCGGAAATACGTCACTTCCGATCAAAAAATTTGATGTCCAATCCTGTATTGACGTATTTCTGGTACGACGTCCCATCCGGTCGAAGAATGAGATTTTCACACCGGAAGTGACGTTTTTCTGGTATGTCAAATCCGGTTGAAAATTGCGATTTTCGAACCGGAAGTGACCTATTTCTGGCATGACGCCACATACAGATATCGATGGCGCTTGGAACGAATGTTTTCTCGCCGCGATAAATTCGATCTGAAAAAAACGATCTTGTTTTGTCGAGAGAGCAACATTCCACCCTGTGCACGTTTAGCCGTCGGAACAATCACCCTTATCGACGAGGCGGAGACACGTTACTCCGAAACACGAGCGTAGGTATATCATAGGTATCAGAATCCGCTCTGCCGAGTTCGAAGTGCTCGGTGCAGTTGTATAATACCGCTGTCTAGGCTTATCGGAACTAGCTCGTGGCACGAGCTCGGCGGGATTACGAGAAACGCCCTCGAAGACCGAATCCGCATTTCGTCGTTGCCGATCTCGCACCCTGTTTCGCGCACGGCCGACGTTGATTAACTCACCCGGGCACGGACGACGGATAGAGTGTCCGCAATGTACCGGCGATCCACATACGCGAAACGATTAGCAGCCGCGATCACCCAAATATATTTCGTAACCGTCGGCAACAGCCGCGCGGCAAGGCAGCAGCCGAGAACCCGGCGATCGGCCGGTATCTCGCGCGTAACCGGCTAGTTTACGATCGTCTCGTCGTCCGTTGCAGGAAGAGTGCAAGTAACACCGCCACCGATACTGCGTCAGCACACCTATTTCCACGGTTGCACGGTCACACGCTGAATTTATCTCCGACTCTCGCGGATCGACCGCCGAGAATCTCAACGGCCCAACGCACGCGCTTCGCCGTCGGAAATTACGCCCCTCGGATTCTTGGCCGCCAACATCGCTCTCGGTTACGTGCGTGGTTTCGCCTCCGAGTCCCATGATTGTGTACGATATCTCGCGTGACGAGCCATCGACAATTTTCGCCGAGGAATGAAAGAGGATTTTTCTTAGATTCTATTTTTTTTTAGATAGCAGCGGCCAACGGCTTGCGACGATGCGTATCGTGACGAGGATACGCTTCCCGCCCGAAAGCCAGAATCGCTTTAGTATTTTTTTTTTTTTTTTTATTTGCTCGTTTCTGTAACTCTCGCTTTTTTTTAATTGGAGGCTCCGGAATGCGAATTAATTAAACGTTAACATAGAATACATAAACCGGTAGGCGGGTCTCGCTTGAGGGATAACAATCGACTTTGATGTATAGCAGTCGACTGAATTTCCCTCGGCAAAATGAAGATGATTCTTTTTTTTTTTTTGTAGAACTCTTTTGTGAATCATCCTATCGTTCTTCGAGATAAGAAGATACTATCAAGATTCGATTGCGTTGGAGAGCGTAAAAAAAAATCTTTGTTTCCCGATCGAGGTTCCGCCGCGTCAACGCCGCGCCAGGAATTGCGATCCGATCGAGAGGAAGGATAGGAATTAAAAAAAAAAATCCGTCGAAGTCCCTCGGACTTGTAAATCATTCGTGTGCCACGGAGCATGAAACTGAACGCGGAGGATAACGGAGCTAGCGAGGGCTTACACGGGACATTGGGGACGTGTGCTCTGCAATGAGCTTACCAGTATATACGAATATATGTGTACATACAATTGATGCATTTACACATATATATGTACAGTCGGTGCTGAATGTGCTGAACTGTGGTACGAAACAAGCGTCGGCGGCAGCAACGTCGGGTACGAGGCACGGGAACGGTACCTGGCCTACTCGCCGGGGTAAAGTCTTACCTTCGGTTACGGTGCAACGATCGCCCTACTAAATCGCAACGTCTACGTTTTACCCTATATATAAAATCGCACAAGCGCACACAGACATCCATGGTATACCTTTATAAACGAAACATAATGTGGATGCATTGCGGAGTCTCAGGAGCGAGCATGGAGGGTTGCGTCACTGCAATCGCGGACGAACGCGCTCGCGAGCGATGTATGTATAAATTGTATACGCGATTATTCGCATATAACTGAGGCAAAAGTCTCGGGAACGACGAGAGCGCGACGCTACTCGCGGGTATGACGCAAAAAAAAAAGAAAAAAAGGAGATCGACCAGGAGTTTTGACGCACCGCGCGCATTGTAAGAGCCACTCTATTAAATCACTCGGACTATCGTGTTCGCGCGAGCGCGCAAGACACTCGTACTAATACCATAGATCATGTGACCGATGCCCGTAATCGGCGCGCTGTGTGAATCAAGTACATTCGCACGAGCTCCTGGCCATGGGGCAAAATGGGACTGTAATCAAGCCCACGAATGATTGAATTTTATGCACTCTGACTTACACGAGCTTGTAAAGAGATTAGCGTGCTAATATATATAATTTTTTTTTAATTCAAGTTACGAGATGGCAATGAAAACAATTCAAAACGATGTTTTACCTTGCAAATGAAAGATTGAAAAAAATGTGAAAAATTCTCGAATTTATGTATCAACCTTCCGACCTTGCTAACATTTCGTAGCGGTAAATCGAGTTGTTTCTATATCATTTTTTAAAATTCGGGTTATGAGATGGCAGTGAAAACAATTCAAGGCGATGTTTTACCTTGCAAATGAAAGATTGAAAAAAATGTGAAAAATTCTCGAATGTATGTATCAACCTTCCGATCTTGCTAACATTTCGTAGCGGTAAATCGAGTTGTTTCTGAGATGTACAATTTTTACGAGGTAGCACAGCGTGGAAGGGTTAACCGGGCACGAACCTTCGAAACAAAATTATATGGAAAAGCGCCCCATTTTTTTTTTTTTTTTTTTTTTTTTTTTTTTTTTTTTTTTTTTTTTTTTTTTTTTTTTTTTTTTTTTTTTTTTTTTTTTTTTTTTTTTTTTTTTTTTCGCCGCAGGGATGTACCATCTTGCCTCGACATCTCGAGCGACGACGATGATGTATGAGTATCTCCGTGAATAGGGTACACGTGAGAGAATAAGGGATCATACGCTCGGTTCTCCGGGTTGTGGGTTAGTGGAGTAAAGGATTACACAGTGCCTGTACGGTGCGAGATAGTATTAGCTGTACGTATCCGCTACAGCACGAACGCGACTGTGCTAACTCACTCGCGCGTTCACGGGCTACCTCAGTCTCGCTCTCGGTACCGATGGGAAACAATTTGCATGAGAGTCGTACGAGCGTGTACCTCTATTAGGAATGAAAACGAAAGGTGATACAGCGGCGTATCCACATTACAAAAATACACATATACAAACACGTATATATGTGGCGTTCACATATTATCCGCTGAGAGAAAGAGAGTGAGAAAAATCTCGTTCTCGTAGCGCAGAAAAATTCAATTGTCCCGAGTAATTATGATAAAGAAAACGAGGAATAATGGAGCGATGAGTGTTGATGCGTCGGGAGTGCGTAATAATGAAATTTCGATGAAACAATAGAATGGGAAAAAATGAAAAATAAACATTAAGATGCTGCGGGTACACGTAGGGTATAGACGAGCATATGTGTGTGTGTTACGCGATGACATGACGAGAGATCGTTACAAGAGGCGTGGAACGTTATGTATCACTGATTTCAATACATCTCGAGAAACTTCGAAATATTATTACCCTGATTTCGTCACTGTGA
Source organism: Ichneumoninae sp. B BG-2022a (assembly GCA_030522725.1). Lineage (NCBI taxonomy): Eukaryota > Metazoa > Arthropoda > Insecta > Hymenoptera > Ichneumonidae > Ichneumoninae sp. B BG-2022a. The sequence continues at coordinate 20,531 of JAPYZD010001770.1, forward strand.
GGAATCGTTATGCCACTCTCAATGTGAAACGTCTTAGCTAACGAAGGAAATATCTATAGGGAGCGGGGCAAGACGGAGCACTGCGGCAAAACGGACAATTTTTTGTAGATTCTTGGCGGTACGTGGACGAAATTCCGGCTCTTTAATGGTGGGCCGTTTTACCCCACTCTTCCTTGTATAGTAGTAGGTACTATTATATCGACGTGAGACGATCGGCATCGATTAAATTTTCAGTCCCCCGATCGCCGATGTTTTTGATTCGTCGATACAATTTATATAAACTAACCGCAAGATTAGTGGTGATATTTTTTATAATGACGGAAATATATATGTATATATGTATCATCGAGTGGCCACCGTTGAATCTTAACGAGACCCGAAATTTCAAAATATAAAACCATTTTTATACCTTTTTGGCTGTACATAGACGAAAGAATTTCGTTTCTTTGATGGTGGATCGTTTTGACATACACTTTCTTATATAGTAGTAGGTACTATTAGATCGATGTGGCACGATCGGCATCGATTAAAATTTCAATCACCGAATCGCAGATGTTTTTTTATTCGTGATACCATTTATACAAACTAACCGTGAAATTGGTGCTGCTGGATGCTATTTTTTTATAATAGCGGAAATATATATGTATATATGTGTTGCCAAGTGGCCACCCTTGAATCTTAATGAGATCCAAAATGTCACAATGTTCAGTAGCAACGATGATTTGAGCGACAGTCGAGGATCGAGTTTGAACGACGACAATTTTATCGGGACCACGGAATTTCGAGGATGGCCTTAAGACAGGGCGATTTCGTCATTAGATTTTAGTGACTTATTTTTAATGGACGAAACGAATAAACATCCGGCTGTTAAAATATAATGGTTCTCAAAGTTTGATGAAATAAATGATACGTCGACGAGATTAGGAAAACGGGACCCCGGGGCAAAATGGACCCGTGTGCTTTTATTGAGATAAGATTTTTTTCTCACGTCTCACGAAAAAAATAAATAAAATTAAGAGTGTCCGTTCTTTTACCAAAAACTTATAAAAATGTTCCCACGGTCTTGAATTATGATTTTAGCTTGACGTTCTGATTTTGAAATATTACCACAATTTCGTAAGGAGAATAGACGCAATATTTTTTGTTCTTTTTTAATTCTCGGTACAAGCGACATAAATATTAGCGGAGTACTCGTAACTTCACTCTCATTTAACACAAAGCGATTTCGTAATTACAATTTAGTGATTTTTTTTAAATGTACGAACCGAATAAAAATCCGACTGTTAAGGATGATAGTTCTCAAAGTTTCACGAAATAAATGATACGTCGACGAGATTAGACAACCAGAACCCCGGGGCAAAACGGTCCCGTGTCCTCCTATTGAAATAAGATTTTTTCTCACGTGTCGCGAAAAAAATTAAGTTTCCGTTTCTTGAAAAAAAAAAAAAAAAAAAAAAACAAAATGCTTCCACTTTCTTCTTTTTTTTTTTTTTCTCGCCCTTTTTGTTTAAAAATATGACCACAATTTCGCGACAAGAATTGTCGCAATATATATATTTTTTTTCATTTTTAATTCTCGGTAAAAGCGGCATAAAGATTAGCGGGGTACTCGTAAGTTCACTCTAATTTCCCTCTCACCTGCTTTGACTTACTTGTGACACACTCCTCCGCATTCTGGAGCGACCGCCACGCTCGCTGAAGCCACTGTTACATACTCGTTTTTCCCGGACGTGAATAACTCTCGTAAGACATTGTACGAGACGAAACGCAAGAGAATGGAATAACATCAGACGTATCTTGAATTATGATGAAAAGGGAAAAAGGCGGGAGGCGTGTTTTCACGTGACACCGTCGCTTTTCCAGTTCGCGCATACTTTGCATGCGCGCTTTAATGCGCGTAGTAAATACCGTAGTGACTAACGTCGTCGTACAAGTAGCCGGTAATTAACCGAAGTGTAGATTCTAATCCCGTTCCGGCTAACGACGGTTTAGCGGTGTCCGTCTGTCCGAGCGTGGCAACGATCGGCAAATAATTCATGCGTGAGACACGAGCAGCGCGTGTGTGTCAGGATCGCAATTGACTGCAAGTACTCACGCCAATACCCTGCCGGCTTCTGGGCTCCTGTAGAAATCGCATCTGTGCAGAGGTCGCCGAGGATCGTCGGGGAATCTCTGTCCGGCAGCTTGGCAGAGGCCACGGTAAAGCTGGAACTGCAGCACACCGGCAACGAAATTTCTGCAAGGACAAAAAGAAGGAACGTTATTTCGCAACATTGTAATTTCCGTCTTATCGATAAATTAATTTATGGGAAGTTACACGTCAGATATGCGACGTAATCGTTATAATTGCTTCCTACCTCGCTAGCCAACGCAGATCCGAGGCGCGGGAGAGAGAGCGGGGCAAAATGGACTGGTACCAATTTTTCTTTCGCGGGAGAAAAATAAGACATCTAATGTAGAGGTGATGGGTTCGTTTTGCCGCGCTCGACCTTAATATACTTTTGGATAAGACGAAAATAAAACATGGATGCGGAGCAGAAATTGCAAAATTTTATGTAAATTATGTCGGAAATTTAATCATTTTTGTTTTGTTGAGAGTTCGCTCGTTAGAGTAATTATTTTCGTGCAGATTCTGTGAGCGGCCGGACCATTGCGAGAACATTTTTAAAAATAAGAAGAGATCGATCGAAGAGATGAGAAACGAACAAGAGCGATGATATGGAAGTGGCTGTAAGAAGGTAAGTTTCTCCGCGTATCTCGGTCGTCGGTGAGGCACTTCGTCCTTTACGTAATAATCCGAACGCGCCGATACGCACATCGGCACGTCTCGCCTCATTAATTACGACTCCGGTCCTCTATCCGCCATGGGCAGCACACACATGCTTTCCAATAACATCGATGAAATATGTCGAAAAAAAAATGTAAACGAAATAAAATGAGAACAATTTTTTACCGTATGGCGATGGATCCGCAATAAGTCGTATGGCATCGATACGACACATTTTGGCGTTCGATACAAGTTTTCTAATGAATAAGTTGTACGTGTCGCAAGCGTTGACGACCGACACGTGCGCGAGGCGAAATTCAAGTTTTCCCGTATTTCTGTATTTTCTGTACGAATAAAATTAAATTTGTTTTATTTAATTTAGTACGTAGTGAATAGAATTAAAAACGCGAACAGGGCACGAAATCGAATCACAGAATTTTAGCGTTAGATACGAGTTCTATAACAAAAAGTTTTAATGACCGACGTATGCGCGAGGCGAAATTCAAGTTTTCCCGCATATCCGCATTTTCAATACCAATAAAATAATTTTTTCAACTTTAGTATAATCGCGTCAATATTTACGTCTGTGCGTAGTGAATAGACTGAAAAAAAACAACAGGGCACGAAATCGAGTCATAGAATCGTGACGAGTAGCCGCATGTCCCAAGGGGGAGTGGTGGACGATCGGTAGGCTGGTGGTTGGTCGTACTGGTCGGCTGTGTCGGTGTGTGTCGGTATGTTTGCATGTGTATGTGCGTCGGTCACAGAAACCCAGCATCGGTGGGTAACGAACAAAGAACGGCGGGGGTACCGGGCGCCTGGGCCTTCTGCGAGGAAGGCGAAAGTGTGCCGTGTATATAAGGCCCCGAACGACCGGCAATCAGCATCCAGTTCACTCCTGGACGTACCCGGAACGTCGCGAAAGAAAAAAAATGAAAAGCCTGGTACGTTTTGCGAATAAACATACGAGGGTCTCTCGCTTCGTATAACGATCGACTTCGTCCATACCGTGAACGCGAAACCCTTTTCTGCGGTTCATCATCGTCGTCCCGATACCGCGAGCCATCAACAACGAAGAAAACCGCCTTTTCCAAGCTGTTTTTCTCAAAATTTATCAAATTCTCTTCAATCATGTGCTACGATTTTTTTTTTTTAATTCGAGTTCAGAAAGATTTTCAATTTTCCAAAAAGTTCTTCGGAAGATCCATTCGAAAAGTGCCTTCTATCGCGAGTCGCGGATTTGCCACGCCATAAAAAATCGTGTTTTTGAATCCTCTTGCATCCATACCGTCATCGCTCGTTCCGTTCTCCATACACATTCGTCATATCGCTGAATTCCATGTCGTACAAATGAGCTCATTATTTTTTTAACACTCTCTTTAATCGGTGTTTTTGCAGTTGTACGTGGCGTTGCTGGCCCTTTTGGCCGACGCGGCGTTGGCCGGAGAGAAGAAGGCCTCCGCCGCCGTAGCCGATGAGAAGAAGGCCGACGACTCGGGCTCGACGAAGAAGCAGGAGAAACGGGGACTCACCGGTTTGGGTTACGGTTACGGCTACGACGTAGGTGGTTACGACATCGGGGGAGGTTCGGCTCACGGACTTCATGCCGGCGGTGGTTACGACTTCGGTGGTCACTCTGACGGCGGATACGGCGGATACGGTGGTGGTTACGGGAGCGAGCATCACGTGAAAACCGTGACAGTTGTGAAGAACGTAGCCGTGCCATACCCGGTCGAGAAGCACATACCGTATCCGGTTGAGAAGCACGTACCTTATCCCGTCAAGGTGCCGGTGCCGCAGCCGTACCCGGTCGAGAAGCAGGTACCCTATCCGGTCAAGGTCTACGTGAAGGTCCCCGTACACGTGCCCCAACCATACCCGGTCGAGAAGAAGGTCCCCTATCCGGTTCATGTACCGGTCGATCGTCCTTACCCCGTCAAGGTCCTCGTGCCACAACCGTACCCGGTCGAGAAGCACGTGCCGTATCCAGTGAAGGTCCCGGTCCCGCAACCGTACCCAGTCGAGAAACACATCCCTTACCCAGTGAAGGTCCCCGTTCACGTACCCCAGCCCTACCCCGTCGAGAAGCTCGTGCCCTATCCAGTCAAGGTCAACGTTGACAGACCGTACCCGGTCCATGTGCCACAACCGTACCCCGTCCACGTCGAGAAACGCATTCCTTACCCGGTCGACAGGCCCGTTCCGTACGCCGTCAAGGTCCCCGTAGACAGACCCTACCCAGTCCACGTCGAGAAACCCGTCCCCGTGCCCGTTAAGGTCCCGGTCCCGGCACCCTACCCAGTCGAGAAGCACATACCTTATCCAGTGGAGAAACCCGTGCCTTACCCCGTCAAGGTACCAGTCGATAGACCCTACCCCGTTCACGTTGAGAAACACGTGCCCTATCCAGTCGAGAAGCCGGTACCATACCCAGTCAAGGTGCCGGTAGCTGTTCCGGTCCACTACGAACATCATCAAGAACACCACGGCGGATACGAGTCCTACGGCTCACCCCACGGTGACTACGACCAATACGATCAGTCCGGCTACGGTCATCATCACTGAAGAGGAATCGATCACGGCGCTCGCTCGGTTTTTTTTTCCTTTTTTTTTGCAACGATGCCATCGACGAGACGATGAACACGGATCTCAACACAGACATCGGACGTCGGACGGGTTCGAAGCAGCGAGCAGAGGAGAGGAGAAACAACGAATCAACTTAGACATCGTAACACAACGCAACGGGTATAAAAAAACGCGCAATCACTTCGATGACCTGCGAAATACTTTTATATATATGTTTATAAATATATAGACGTGTTTTTTTTTTATTTCTGTTTAATTTAATATATGCATTGCTACCAGAGTCCGGAACGCAGAGACGATCGGGGATCGTTCGTCCGACGATCGCGATCGTCTCTGGGAGCTGATGTAAAAACAATTAATCTTGTATATCTGGAGAGGCAGTTGGTATCGAGATAACGGGCTCACTGAACTAACTTCAGGGTAAAAACATTTGTCTCGAGTTTATAAAAAAAATGGCTTCCTCGTAATTATACACGGGTATAAATACGCAGAGTGCACGAAATTAACCGTCACAAAAATCATAATTCGATCGATCAAATGTACAGATTTATATAAATATCCCGATATCAAGGGCGAGTGTGTGGGTCCGATTTTCATCGATATCTCTTGCCAATTCGGATTCCGTTCGTAGTATTTCTTTTTATAAGTAGGACGCCGCTAAACGGGCTCGTCAATATCGGCCTTTTCGCTCGAGAATCGTAGCGCAGCAGCGAGCCGTCTGCAACTCCAGACGGTAAGCTCGAATTTTAAGATAATAATTATTTTTATACGAGAACGTAGGGTGATGTACCGCTAGACGCAAAGTAAATGTGTATTTTTGTACGATACAGTAAAAAAAAATGTTAAAAAATTATTGGCAATTTCTTTTATCTTGTAGAATCCAACGATCCTAAATCCTTTGACCCTTTTTTGCCCAGCGATATTTTACGTTCGAGCTAAGCCCGTTCACACTTTTACTTTTCGCGTCAATTCGAAACTCGCGGGAACTTTCTGGATCGCGAAATCCGCGACAAGCAGGTCGTCGACGCAACTGTTATGCGGGCACTGCTATAAAAAAATGAAATGGAAAAAAAAATGTTTCCATTTGCATACAAACGATGGCCATTAGTCATTTTTCGGGGGGCCGAGGAAACTCCTCCTACGAACACCGGAGAAACTTCGAAACGGGAATCTCGTTCAGTTGCAAAGAGTTTCCCCACCGACTCGCGGGCTCACTCGGTCGAGAGCAGCGGTAAATTATGCAACCGGGTAATCGTACGGAAGCCACGAGCGAGAAGCTCGAAAGTAAGAGTCTGTCGTAGGCGCCGATCCTACTCTCTTCGGACTGGTCTGCTGCACGATCGCCTCGATCGGACGTCGTAGTAGTGTAGAACGGGAACAGAGCAGACACGCATCGCAATCTTTTTCACCTCTATTTCCTTGCACACTACATCGCTATTCTCTCGACTGAACTAACACTTTAAATACAAAATCTTTCTGCTTAAAAAAAAATCTTTATCGCTTGACTTTTTTTTTTATAAAAATGTACTAAAAATTTCACTATTTCATTTTGTACACCCAAATAAATACTATCACTATGAGATTATGTCCTGAAAACTTTCTATAGGATGCATTGCTTCTCATCAAATTTGATTCTTCAATAACTCAAAAGATTTACGCGACTGAGTTAAACGTGGATTTTTTTTTCAGACACATTTTTATATCGCAATGAAAATCGTGCGAACTTCATCATAATTAACGAGACGAGGACGAAATGTCGGCACGGAACGTTGAGCGTCGTGTGACGACGGCACAGACAATGTTTCGTGCGTCGTCGTTTATCTTGTCTCTACTTGCCTCTACCTATTATTATTGCAAATTATAATGGACATATTCGACACCTTTTTTCCTGTAAATTGAAGGGGCTTAACGCTTTCGCGCGGCACTGTGATTGTGAAATTAAAAGGACGTCGTGATGAGTATGTGAGTTCGGTGCTGAAAATCCTGATAATCTTTTTTGACGAAAAAGTTAGGATAATTTTTTTATGGAAAGGCAATTTTTCACCGGTAGTGTCGAAAGTTGTTCGGGGCATCGGGATATCGACTCCATTGAATCTTTTTACCGGCGCGCTCGTACAACCGCAACGGTGCATTAAATTGTCGGTACTTCGCCCGTGGAAATTATCAGCGAGAGCCACGATCGAAACCGTGGAAGTTTAATGAACTGGTTGCCAGTGAAACAGTCGATACTGGCGCTAGATCGACGATCGCTGCAACGTGAAAACTGCAGGTAGCTCCTATACAAAACAGTCTTACCAAATGAGTCAATAGCAGTTTACGATACTAGTGCTATAACATTTTTTCTGACGAATGCTGCAATCACACGAGTTCCGGAAAAGTTTTTCGCAACGAGTGTCGTACCAAATTTTTCATCACAAGGTGTGGCAGTTTGACGCACATTTCGCATGCGCAAAACACCCATTTTTGCACCGAGTGTGGTACACTACGATACCAGTGCGAAAAAACTTTTCCTGGCGAGTGTTGCAATCACACGAGTTAAGAAAACGCTTTACGCACGCAAAGCGTGCGTAAAACTGCAATTTTCGCACCGAGTATAATAAAGTCATTTTGGAAGATTCGACTTCACATAAATTGATTTTTGACTAAACAATTTCATCTTTTGATGAGTCAAAGTTGATTCGCAAACTCGATATCCAATTGGAACAGTTCGATGTGTACTTTCTACAGACTCCAGCGCGATTACACTATCGTAAAACAAAAAACAATATTTTGTAATGAATAACCAGCGACACAGCGGTGCAAGAAACAATGAGTCACGGTATAGAAAGACGTTGACATCCGAGTGAATTTTACCGCAGTAATATAAAGGAGGCCGTCCGACGTTCTGTAGTAGGTATACGTCGGTATGATGGGACGGCTGTCAGACGCGGCCCGCTTTTATACCCGAGGCAAGTGGCGGGAATCGCGAACCCGCAGGGGAGAGAATCCTCCGATTCCTCTGTTGGGGAGAAGAGAGGCATCTCTCAACGTATGGGCATCACGTGTGCAACTTACCCACACCTACATACGCCCCCCCCCCTCTCCCCACACACACGCACGCTCGCACACATACATCTTGCGATTACAGTATGCACAACTTCATCGATCTCACTCAGCCGTGCATTGGCTGCATATACCCTGCTGTATCTACTCCCGCTCGAAAAGCATTGCGATCGATGCAACTGGCACGATGCACCGAAATATTCACAACAACACGCTCTTAAGGAGGTTGGAGCGAGTGGTGTTCATTCCGCCTAAATTCGAGAAAATCGCGCAAGAATTGCAAACACTTCCCAATGTTATAAAAATCTGAAAAAATTCATACTTATTATAGGCATTGAAAAGACTAATTTTACATAATAATAATTTCAA
>JAPYZD010001771.1:0-20703 GCA_030522725.1 Ichneumoninae sp. B BG-2022a
AACAAATTACCCGGCAACAAAACTTTTTTTATGAAAATGATTCGTTTATTTTTCTGAATACGTACGAATTTTTTCAGATTTTTAAGTAATCGTTGATTTCTGAACGGGAAAGTTCCGCAGCTCCTTAATGATTAAAGTTTAGCGTAAAAACATTGAAAAAGTTTGTTGTTTTGATCCGTACTTTTATAAAGAACAAGCAAAATGTTAAAATAAAAAACGGAGCGCGAATCGAAACGGAAACCACAGATTGTGGGTTGTTTTCGTGCGAAAAAGCGACGTTTCCTTTATCGCGCTATTTATTTGTTGATGAGCCTGACGTCCGTGCGCATATTTTGCACCCGAGAGGGCGGCTTTTCTGTGCAGGCTTCTGTGTTATCAAAAACTACATACTTCGTGATAACGAATGGCTTTAAACGTCGTCACGTATTATCATTGTAATGGTCACGAAATTGTTATGACCTCGTGAAGCACAAGCGGCCGACGTTTAATCACTGCCCAGAAGCTTCAGTACAATTTTTTTTGTTGTGCGGGCAATATGCGTGTCTCTTGTTGAACTTACAAATCGTACGTATCGTACACGGACTAAAACAAAAACTCTGAAAAGTCGGACAATTTTAAAAGGCGAAGAAAATATAAACTCGATTATAACGATTTATCTTCGAACAGTGAATATTCCAGAGTTTCCTTATACATTTTACATTGTATGACTTTATCGAAATTGAAATTAACACGCGCAATTCCCACTGCTGGGACAGCATTTTTTTATACTTCATCTTACATTTTCATTTCGCATCTGTCGAAGTGTTTCTAACATTTATCGACTCGATCCACTGACTGCAAGAAATCTTTTTAATTCCCTGTAAATATTTGTGACAAGCTTCGCTCGCGCCTCGGTGGAGACATCGATGTTGGACGAGAGGCATTGTAAATGCAGTCTCGTGGATTTTCCGCGTGCAAAAGTATGACACGCAGTTGAACCGATACTGACGATCGTCAGCTGGGCATCCCGAAATTGCCAGCCGATTATTTCGCGGAACTATATATTTCTTTTTATAAAAAAAATTAATTACATTTATCGTTTTAAAAATGTAACAAATGACTGCATATCCAAACTAAAATTGATTTCTGCACCCACAAAAATAATTTATTTGGTGGTCACCGTTTATTTGATTTAAGTAAAATATTTATTTGATTTTAATATTTATTTATTTAAATTAAGTAAATAGTTACTTGAATAAAATAAATATTTATTTAAATCAAATAAATATTTTACTTCAACCAAATAAACGGTGGCCGTCAAATAAATTATTTTTCTGGGTGTGGATAAGTGTTAGCATTTTTGCGTCCGTACTCGTCCATTTTTCATAAAATATTCGTTTTAAAATCAAATGCGTAACACTTCTAATTATTCCTCGAATCTTATATATCGCGGTAAAAAAGTAATACATGGCCGTACATACGAGCAAAAAAATGATTTCTGGATAAGTCTCCGCATTTTTGGGTCTACACTCGTGCATTTTTCATAGAACGTACGTTTCAACGTCGAACTCAGCCCTCATTTAAATCGCGAGTTACACAACGCTCAGTTCCATAAGAAAAATTCGTGTGTGGAAAAAGGATTTTTCGAATGACGCGAGTGCATCGCTGGCCGGTGTGCCGTTGTCGAACACGTGACGGAGTCTCATGGATAATCGTGCTGAGTAAAGTTATCGCCATATACATGCATTTATTACGTTATCGTCGCAGTCTGTCGTACGCCGAACAACGTCCAACGATCACGTTTCTCAAAACGATCGGCCGACAAATGCGTATGTGAATTGGTGATAATTAACGAACAATCACCGTCGGCACACGTCATTGCGAATAAAGAAAAAAAATCCTGCCATTAAATATAGGGTAGAGCGGGGCAAAATGGGGCAACGAGGCAAAACGGGGTTTTTGGGCAAAACGTCATTTTCCAATAATTTTTGGATGCCGAATTCGCCCTATCGGATACATCAGGCTTTTCTGCCCAGTTTTACCTCCGATGTGTGAATTTTGGTAATTTTTGTAATTCTGCTTCTTGAGCGCGCAGCCGTTTTGGATTTTTTTTTGTCGCGCAGTTGAACGCCGAGAGCAACGGAGCTGAACGAATTTACGAGAAATCTTAATCATCTCGCGTTTTCCTCAAACGAGTGGAGAACAACAGGAGCGCGTTGCCGGAACGACCAGTTTATCAGGGCTTTCCCGATCGAGCGAAGACTGCGGCGAATGTGGTCATCTTCATGCGTCATAGGAAATGTCCTTACTCTCTGAGCCGTTCGCCAGGAAAGTTCACGAGCACTTCCAGTTCCCGGAGGGAACGACCGAACGGCCTTGCACTTTGTCGCCTCATTAATACAACACGAATTATCAAGGCTGTCGAGCGATCGTCGCCGTTGTGGAGGAGATTGTCGCTAACGAATTGGCGACAATCTCGTCCTCCTCTTCGGATAGGATAACTCTAACCTCTTCAGACACACTGATAAAAAAATACGGTTGAATCAACTAAGATTCGGGCAGCGACGTTCAACTAAAGATTTTGTTGATACTGCTAAAAAATGAGTTAGTTCAACAATTTGTCGGGTGATTTCACCGAAATATTTTTGGCTCATTCAATTATTTTGTTGGACCAACTAAATATTTATTTGAACGTCCCTGCCCGAATCTTAGTTGATTCAACTGTATTTTTTTATCAGTGTAGGATACGGGACGCCGGCGCTTTCTGCATACTATACGGAAAGTTCGATGCCGATAGTTTTGAAAAATTAGATAGAACATTTTTTGCTTTGGGTATTGTCTTTACACCGACATGCTTACAGATATAGTTCGCACTTGAGAGTCTGTGCGAAATGCTACTATTGGCAATAAAAACTGTAACGAATTACAGGACACGGAACTTTGGCACTTCCGGTTTCCTATGCGAAAAATTTCGTTGAAGATAGTTTTAAAAAATCAGATAAAAATGCTTCTGCTTGGGGGGGGGGGTGTGTAAAAGGGGAAGGACTCCGTACGGGTGGAAAATATATATGCTTCCGCTTCGGGTATTCTCTTTCCACGGAAAAAGTTCGTTGCAGATAGTTTTGAAAATCAAATAAAAATGCTTCCACTTCGGGTATTCTCTTTCCAACGAAAAAGTTCGTTGCAGATAGTTTTGAAAAATCAGAAAAAAGATTTTCCGTTTTGGATATTATTTTTCCACCGAAAAAGTTCGTTGCAGATAGTTTTGAAAAATCAGATAAAAATGCTTCCGTTTTGGGTATTATTTTTCCGCCGACGCGTTTACAGATATAGTTCGCATTTCAGAGTGTGTGAAATACCAACGTGGGTAACAAAAACTGCAATAAATGACGCTCCAAGACCGCAGACGTACATTTAAAAAAATTGTCGTTCACCGCGGAATCGAAAGCTGTGGTGAAGGACAATTTTAGATCTCTGCGGTCTCAAAGCAGCATTGCTTGTACTTTTTTTTACAGACTGGCGCCCACGTATCGTGGTTGAATCGCCTTTACAATTTTTCCTCATTTTTCCTCTTCTGTAAATATTTTATAATAAAGAAAATTAGTAAATTTTATGAGAACATTGGTATATTAAATATCAATGTACATCGTAATGAAAAACTAACAGACATTTATAGTGAAATGAAAAGAAATCATTGGATTTAAAGTTATTTTATAGCAAAATCAAAGTAAACTATGAAAAGTTAAGTATTTCTGAAGTTTTTAATATATGCACCTTAATTTTTCATCACAACTCTCCATGAAATTTAACATACCAGTTTATGCATAAAAATTTCACTTACGAGTACATACGAATTCATACTAACTTATTTCTACAACGCAACCATTTCGTTTTCTCAGTGCATGCATCGCCGAAAAACTTAGAGTGACGAAACACTCGACAAGTGTCGAAATATCATAGTAAGAAGTAGTCAAATTCCGGTTATTAAAAAAAAAATCGTTTTTTTAAAGTAAAATATGATCGAGATGCGACCGATCGATCGTAAGCTTTGAAAATTGATCAATCTCATCGTTGCGTCACGCGGGCCTCGGAAACAGGCCAATGAACGGGCGAGAATCGCGCCCGCAGGCGGCCCGATCGAGCGGTCCGAGCGATACCGATGCGCGTTATCCCGTGACGTCACAGGACGGATCTTCCCCGAAGCGAAGAGCTGTACCGTCACAGCCGACTACGTACATCTCGGTTGTTTCGGGGTGGTGGGGATTGTTGCCGGTGCTGTCTGCTCGGCAAAGAGTCGGCCAGCCTATAAAGACCTTACCTATCATTGCCTCGTGAACCATTCGACGGTTCCCTCGTGCACGAGCGACGGCGATGTAGCTCGGGCGAACCGCGTACGAGCCAAAGCCGCCGACTTTGATCTTGATCTTCGCATTCACCAATTCCGCGCTCGACCAGTGCAACTCGGAGGTTCAACAAATCGCATCGATGAGTCGCGCGCGACTGCACGATCTTAATTTCACGATAACATTGGGAGGCAAAAAAATTAATTGGCACCGAAAAGATCGATCGGGAAATCGCGAGATCGATTGAATTTTTTTTTTTTTTTTTTTTTCGTAGACCCAAAGTGAACCCGCATCAGTGATTAACTTCGCTATCGTGAAAATTCTGTGATACACAATTAAAATACTCGTTAGTTCAAAATTTATGTTACAGTAAAAGAGTGCATTTGTTTTTTATTTTACTTATCGATTATTACAACGACGACAAAGAAAAATCGAAAAAAATATATTTGGATAAGAAAGTGACAATTTTTGCGATCTTTGGATTTACAAAGCGAATAGGATCTCTGTTCGTATTCACGTGGACGCAAAGGAGTTACACAAGGAAGATACGTGTGAGTATTGCAAAACACACGATTGCGAGGTTTCTTTGCGAAACACCGGTTATTCCTTTTTCTGCTTTTATGGTAATTTGTCACTTAGGTTTATCGCGCGGACTAAGCGACGAGCTGCGGGTGCGATAACGGCATTGACAAGGTTTCGAACGGAAATTCCGGTTTTTTCTTTTCCTGTCAATTATATTTTTCCATTCATTATCGCTATCTTTACAACCGACAGTAAACTTGCGATTCGCTTTCTGCGTCAAAACATTAATTACCCTATTTATTAGTTCGTTCAATTTTATCCTCAGGAACATGACAAAAAAATTATTGCCCAAAAATTATGTTTTCATTGAATACATGAAATTAATTAAATTCATCGTTTACTGGGTACCCCGAAATTTTTATAGATTTTTGTTTACGCGTACAGTGACAAAAAAAATTTGCTTGCGGGCTGCCGAAGAAAAAAATGTTTGTTTCAATGGTACTTTCAATTCTTACAATTCCATATGATATTGAAACAAAGACAGCAAGACTGTCAAGGTAACATGTTATCGTTTCAATCCGGTGTGAAATTGTACGAATTCAGAGTAGAATTGAAACAACGTTTTTATTTCATTGGCAGCCTGCAAGCAAATTTTACTTGATTCAATGAAATTTTTTTTGTGTGTAAGTTTTTTGCCGCAAGAAATCCAAACATTGTCCTCGGATCATATGACGAAGCAATAATTGTTAACGATTGAAATAATGACGTAATGACACAGAACGTTTAAGCAGATTTGTACCAAGTCATATTCCGCATGTGAGAAGCGATCGAGGATCGTCCGTGAATAAAAAGAGTAAATCGAGCGGGCAAAGTGGATGTTTATCTCGGTAGAGACAAGCCCCCAAAAGCGCTGTGTACACTGCAGAGACACAGCCAGACGGAAACCGAATACAAACAGTGAGTTCGAAAATAAAATGAAATAAAGATCCGCAACCAAGGGCGGTCGTAATGGAATGACGGAAAGTAATACACACAAAAAGATACTTTGAAAGAAATAAAAATAATTCAAAAATCGAGTGAAAACGATTCCTCGATTATTTTTGTGCCTTCTCGAAGAATAATTGTCCGTACAAGCGATAAGATAATTACAATAACTTCGTACAGTAAAAAAATTACACAAATCATTTTGAAAAAATCTGAAATATTGAAAAAAATTTAACGAAAACAATTCCAATTTAATTATGAATTCGTTCATAATTTTTGTGCCTTCGCGAAGAATAATTATCCGTATAAGCGATAAGGCAATTAGAATGTCTTACAATAAGAAAATTATATTAAACATTTCGAAAGAATTTGAGCAAATTTAAAAATCGCATGCAAATCATTCGTCGATAATTTTTTTACCTTCACAAAAAATAATTGTTGGTACAAGCGATAAGATAATTACGGTATCTTCGTACAATAATAATCTCGTAATTAAATAAGTTTCCGGGGCGCCCAAGCCCACAAGAGCACTGTGTATACTGTAGACCCAGCCAGACAGAAACCGAACGCAAACAGTGACTTCGATAATGAAATAAAATAAAGATCCGCAAACCAATAACCTTCGTTAAGGAACAGCAGACAGAAACATACAATAAAAAACATAATAAAAAAATTACACAAAGCTTTGAAAGAATTTTAAATATTTCAAAACCGAATGAAAACAATTCGTCGACGTTTTTGGGCCTTCACGAAGGACAATTGTCCGTACAAGCGATAAGATAATTACAATATCCTCGTACGATAACAAATCAACAACAAACATTTTAAAAGAATTTAAAATATTTGAAATATTGAACGAAAACAATTCGTCAATAATTTTCGAGCCCTCGCAGAGAATAATTGATTGTTCGCACAAGCTACAAGACGATTACAATATCTTCGTACAATAAGAATCTTGTAATTAATAAAGTTCCGGGTGCGCTGCGTTATGTCACCAATTTCAATTCTGTGCGCTTCCGTCATTACCACCATCGCATTTTTTAAAGCATTCCATCGTTAACGAGTGATAATTAAAGTGGCGGTTGCTCGGGCTTATTAAATATCGTAGAAAAATCTTCAGATGCTCATGAATAATGTATGCTCGGATAGCGATCGAAGTGCGCTGAGTATGTAGTGTATACTTAAGTCTCTTGGCCTCCGGTAAAGCGTGCTCTTCAATAAAATCCCACATTGTTATTCTTTTATTATTTATCAGCAATAACAGACTGCTATAGTGCAATTGATTAATAGGAGGCGAGCAAAACCCCGGCGTCTGTTGCGCGACCCTTGCTCAACGCGGACGAATAGTCACCTGCAATAACACCGTAAGACCGGTTGAAAGTCGCTCCCGCTACAAAGTCGATTCCTCTGTCGAAACGATGGGATTTGTTGTCTCCTTCCTCGGAGCAAAAGCTGCCACGAGCCATGATCGCCGAAACTCGTGACTGTCACAGTTATCGGAAACCTCGATTATTCGGTATCTGGAAATTGCTCGAATTCGAGCGCGTTCGTCCTCGGGGCTGCACAACTGCAATTTCGAAATTGTTAAGGTAGTACTAGCACGATGACTAACGCCGCTAAAGTTCGAGAGAAAAAAGACAAAGATTACCAACACTTCTCGATGAGAAAAAAATCTGAAAAAATTCTAGCTCATAAAAGGTGTTGAAAAGATTGTTTGTGCATAATAATAATTTCAGAATGTTCATAACAAATTACTGAAAACAAAATTGTGCAACAAATTACCCGGCACCAAAATGTTTTTATTGCGAAAATGATTTGTTATTTTTAAAGCTATCTGTCGAACAAGCGGTTTATATTTTTTATGACTTTTTTTTAGACAAAAAGGAATTTCAATTATTGACAGATGTTCTATTTTTGTGAAATTGGTTCTTGTTTCGGAATAAAAAACAGTTTCGCGTTGGAGGGCTCGAGATATTCTGAATAGTAAAAAAAAAGGGCAATAGCTCACGTGATCCACGATCGACGAAACAGGCGATTGTCAGTTACCGGAAATGTCGATTATTTGCTATCGGGAAATTGTTTGGATTCGAGCGCGTTCTGCCTCGGGGCAGCACAACTGCAATTTCGACATTTTTGAAGTTTCAGAACGGATAAGCCATTTATATATACATATATATAAATGCCAGATGAAAATGAATATTGCCTCTTCATAGTGTTCCGTTTTCCTGAAGTTCGTTTTTTTCGCAATAAAAAATAGTTTTGAGCCGGAGGGTTCGAAACTTTCCGAGCGGTTCGAAAAGATGGCTTTCCGGAAAAAAACATCTTAATACATTTTTGTGTATTCAGACTTGCAAATGACAATGCGGTAGTTTATTTACATAAGCTTAAAATTTTATCTTATTGTATCACAGATTACCCGAAACCTCGATTATTTGCTATCTGGAGATTGCTTGCATTCGAGCACATTCATCCTCAAGGTAACAGACTGCAATTTCGAAATTTTTAAAGCCTCAGGTCGAACAAGTGTTTCATATTTTTTTAATCATTTTTCTAAATATAAAAATTAAGTTCCCTTCCTCATAGACATTGGGTTTCAATAAAATTCATTTTTGTGTCGGAATAAAAAATTGTTTCTCGCCGAAGGGTTCGAAATGTTCGAAACAACAGTTCGAACAAGTGGCTTCTCGATAAAAATATCTAAATGAATTTGTATCTAGTCAGACTCGTAAATGACAGTGCGATATTTCGTTTGATTAAGCTTAAATATCAATCTTTATGTATCACTGATTACCCCCCGTGGTTATTTCTAATACCCGTTCTATTTTTGTATAGCGTATCTCTCGCTCACGACAAACATTTGACTTTGATAAGATTCTCATTTATCACGAGGTGTGCGACGTTTCAACCAAATGCACCCTACCTGTGCGTCGGAGCGTCTGGTTATTCAAAGCGCGATATTCGTTTCGAGACTTTAAACAAATAATTAACGAAAATTTAAACTGTCCTTTGACGAGAAATTTCTTCAACAATAAATCTTGCCCTGCAAGGGGGTCCGGAGAGATGAGCGAGCTGTTTCTCGCGAGCAACTAAACATTGCTTTCGTTCGGTAAATTACACCGATAAATTCCGAGATACAGCGCTGTCACGAGGAAACGTAAAATGCTGTAATAAATCATCGGGATGATTGTTTTTGCGCCCGACACGGTTTTTTCCCGCTTCTTCCGTTCAGCGTTCAGACATTTGCCATATGTGTCCACATTCATCGACGCTCTGGACCAAATTGAAATTACAGACTCGAGACCTCGCCAGTTTCATTGTTGCAACATTCTATTTAATTCTCCGCAATCAATAAAAAATTATCAATGAAATTTATTAGCAGTACTGTATTTAAAATATAAAAATATAAGTACAGAGGAGAGTGGGGCGAAATGGGATAGCGGGTAAAATGGGACAGTGAGGAAAAACGGGACTGTACGACAAAATGGGACAGCGGGACAATGTGGGACAGCGGGACAAAACGGGACGGTGGAATAAAATGGGAAATGGGGCAAAACGCCATTTTCCAATAATTTTTGGGTACCCCATTTTGGCCCATCGATACATCCGAATTTTTCTGGCCCATTCCGGCCTACTGTCCCATAAAAAATTATTAGAAAATTGCTTTTTGTCCCAATGTTCCATTTTGCCCATTTCGCTATTCCCTACGGAGCTTTATCATTGCAGAGGATGACGGAAGTTTTTTATTTTTTATTTACAGTATAAGCAATGACGGTGGCGGTGGAAACAACCAAGGCTGAGGAGGGCGAGGGCAGAGGGAAGATCGAGACCTTCGACGACATCCTGCCCTACGTCGGGGAGGCGGGATTTTATCAATGGATGCTGTTCATTCTCCTACTGCCCTTCACATTCGTCTACGCGTTTCTCTACTTCACGCAGTTTTTCCTGACTCTCGTGCCCAACGAACATTGGTGCACGATTCCCGAGCTCGATGGATGGAATCTCACGGATCTCGAAAAGTGAGAAGTTTTTTTTTTTTAATTTTTTCTTTTTCAGCTGTTTACCCTGCAGTAATAAATTATTCGTTACAATAATAATAATAATGATATAAAGATTTTTAAAAAATTGAAAATATTCCGTTACCGCACGACCGTCACTCAGACGTTGAATAATATTTTTGCTCGACTTTCCGCGAGTCGATTTACGATGATTTATTGCAAATCGATAGTAAGCCTTCATTTTTTGTTTTAATCACAACTCAGCAATAATTTTTATTCGAACAATAAAATTCGTCACACTTGTAGAATCGTATGGTTTTATTGTCGGGATTTTTCTTCGCCAATTTTGCAACTCTCCTTTTATTATTATTATTATTATTATTATTGTTTTACGCGGATAATCGGCGGGGAAAACGATCGCTGCAAGGAGAGGCGGAAAAAGTTGAAGAATTTGCGCGGCACCTTTCCGAGATATTTACGGATCAGTGGTGGATAATTTTTTATTCGAAATATTTCGATCCGCTCGACCGCCCGTAAATCCCTATGGATAGTACGTGTATAGATATAGAATCGGAAGAACGCGTAGCCGAGTAAAACCGTACGGTTATACACAATAGCGCACGGCCGGGTATATTCTGTAGCACGATTGTATAACACATACTAATACACATGGCAAAACCAGTCCGAGGAAACGACCTTGCGTGGATTCCACAAGATGGGAAGTCTTTGACTCGCGGAACTCCCGCTATGCTTTCCGAAGGCCGTTTCGTCAGAGATCGCCGAGCGCGCTACCTGCACGTGGACTCCCGTCCAGCTTACTTTATCTTTCTCCCTGTAACGCCATTGTATACATTGGAAATACCAGAAGCCATTCAGATCGGTATCTCAAGCGATTTACTACATTGTAGAACATTTTTTAATAAGCACGATTTTTCTTGCCATTCAATAAAAAAAAATTATTATCGTTGTTATTATTATTATTTTCATCATTTGATGTTGAACATAATTGCATCATTATTGCCTTATAACCGAGGAAATTTAATATCTTGGAAAGCTTAACTTAAAAGGTGCTTAAATTAAAAAGATAATACGTTAAAACTTGAAAAACTTAACACTTAAAATCCGAAAGAAAAATGCGTTCGTTCCGCATTTATCTGATGTGTTTCGCCGTATCGATTGAGTAACGTCCAAAACTGTCGTATGCACTGGAAATACCAGAAACAATTCGGATCGGTATTTCAACGTATTTATTTATTTATTTATTTAGCTTACGGGATAAACCCTTTTACATACAATATTAAAAATACATCAGTAAATTGATAAATTATGAAACTATCTCTACTATTTGAATACTATCACCTTTATTATTATTTTATTTCGTATTTTATAGAATATATTATAGAATTTATTATTTTATAGAAAATAAAATAGCACGATTCATCTTGCCGAGATTTAATTATTTTTTAAAATAATAATAGAATGTTATAAACAAAATTGCATCATAATTGGCTTGTAATTGAATTACTCAGAACAGAACAAGGAAGAAATTGAGACTTAACAACAAAAAAAATGGGTTTGTCTCGCAGTGGCATATCGAATGACTCGCACGCATCTCATGTCGTGTTTCGCCGTATCGATTAAGCTCACATGTACGTACAGTGTCGGTTCATGCCACGTGAGCGCGGGCTCGAAACGTCGCGTCGCGCACGCAATCTCAGCGCCTCACTTACGCACGTGGTTTTGTAATCGAGAGTCAAAGATAGACCGTGGCGCAGTATGTGCCGCGAGGCATTTTTCAAAAGACATGCCCGTACGCACCATCCTCGTGTGTGTTCTACGAGGCGCGTAAGAAATACCTCAATAAACGCACAGACTTTGAAGTGCATTCTTACGCCTGGGGCAAAAAGTGTGGGTATTTTTTTTCTGTAAACGATCGATTAAGGATCGATGTAAAAAGAAAATGCCAATCAATCGAGCCGTCAATGTGACCGGCTGGGATAACGATCCCTTGATTGAAACGCTTCGACGCGCGCATCTGAGCCAATCTTCCGTGAAGGCGTTGTCGGGATATCGATAGCAAAAAAAATGCCGGGAAAAAAATCGCTCCCGGAAATAAACATTGCGTCGGAATACCGCAGATTCCTTCGTTTCCATGTTACACTGTAATTAAGTTTTTTTACAAACTGCGCAAAAAAATTGATCACCTGGCAAATTGCGCACACTTCATTGTTAAATATCCGCGGATGATGGATTTCCATAGGCGATAAATAAACGTTTAATGGTTTTTGGATAGAAACGAAACACCATTTTTTTAAATGTGTGATTAATTGTTAGGGTAAAAAAGTACCGGCAGCTGCGCTGAACGTGCCAGAATATGACTTTGTAGATGACGATTTTTATTCATGGAAAAGACGTAAAGTTGAGAGACAGAAGAGTTTAGAAAATGTTGTTCTGGAACAACCAAGATTTTGGATATTCCAGGACTTGAAAAATTCCTGGACTTCAAAAAGTCCGGAACTTGAAAAAGATTAAGAAAGTCCTGGACTTGAAAAAGTCCTGGACTTGAAAAAGTCCTGGACTTGAAAAAGTCCTGGACTTGAAAAAGTCCTGGACTTGAAAAAGTCCTGGACTTGCAAAAGTCCCGGACCTGAAAAAGTCCTGGACTTGAAAAAGTCTGCGCCGTAACAGTCAGGATACGACTTTGGAAATTACGATTTTAAATACGCACACCTGGAGAAATACTCGGAGTAAAGTTGGTGATTACTGAATAATGGTAAAACTGTAAAGTTAAAAAAAATGTCTCGAACAACCAAGTTTTTACCGCCGGGAAAAAATCTTTCTCTCATTATATACTGAAATAGGTGTATTTCACGAGTGTTTGTGAATACTTTCAGGATTGCATTGTCCATTCCGAAAGCAAACGAGGTCGAGCTGGCTGTAGAGGGTGCTACCGTGTTCTCGAGGTGTCAGATGTATGCAGTTAATTACACAGAGATTCTGCAAGAGGGGATCAGAGAGAGCGATCCAACGTGGCCTATCGCGCCCTGTCAGAGCGGATGGACCTTCAACTACACAATGGTCCCTTACGCGTCGATTGCCGCCCAGGTGACGATTGAATAATTAAGCAATCAAAGCGCTAGCTAACGAAAACCTTTATTCTATTCAAATGCAAAAAAATTCACCTTTGCTATTCAGACTTTATGAGTATGAGTTATTTTATGAGTTTATGAGGATTCTTTTTTTTTTTACATTTTCTCCCATCAACCAACACTGAATATTGTTGGATATAAAATTTGAGGATCTGTCGAGTCCTTTAAATTTTACGTGAACATCCTTGATGATTAAAATTTATTTTTATTTTTTTCGACAGCTCGAATGGGTTTGCGACAAGACCTACCTCTCGTCGGCGGCGCAATCCGCCTTCTTCGTCGGCAGCATCATCGGTGGCTTCATCTTCGGTTACATTGCCGATCGTTACGGCCGAATCCCTGCTCTGGTGTCCTGCAACGCCGTCGGATTTTTCGCATCGGTCGCCACGGCCTTCTGCAACAGTTTCTGGTCATTTGCTTTGGCGAGGCTCGTCGTCGGTACCTCCTTCGACAATTGCTTCAATATACTCTTCATTATAGGTGAATATACAACTGATGAAAAAAGAAATCGTTTTTAATTTTTATTTTTTTGATATTTATATATTTGATCTATTTTAATTTATTTTATCTACTTTATCTATTTTTATAGTTATTTTATCCATGTACGATCATGCAAGATAATACATCATTAATATTTTACAGTTATCGAGTACGTGGGACCGAGATACAGAACTTTGGTGGCAAACATGTCTTTCGGTATATATTTCGCTATCGCCGCTAGTCTCTTGCCATGGATGGCGTACTGGATCGCCAATTGGAAAATACTCAGCGTGGTAACGGCTGTGCCTTTGGTCGTGGCTTTCTTCGGGCCGTGGCTCGCCCCCGAAAGCGCACGGTTTGTCAATTCTTCGATAAAACAATTTTTATAAATACTTCACTCCAAATAATTTTTATAAATACTTCACTCCAAATAGTTTTTATAAAATTAACTTTCTCAACATAATCTAAATACCTTTACTTTTTTAATCAGGTGGTACCTCATGAGCGGACAGACTGACAAAGCTATTCTGATGCTGAAGAAATTCGCCAAGGTTAACGGGAAGACTGTAAAGCCAGAGATATACGAGGAGTTCGAGAAAAGCTGCAACGCCATTATCGAGAAGGACAAGAGTCACAACCAGTACACAGTTTTGGATCTATTCAAGAAGCCGCGCCTTGCCCGCACCACCATCATTCTCATCATATACTGGTAATTTAAGATTTCACGATTTTTATTTCGTTCATTTATTTAATTTCATTCAAGGCACATGCCCTTTAAAAAAAATACAGCTGTATGAGAAAAAATATGGTCATATTCAGTATAGTGTATTCGATATAAGATAAAATAGAAAATTTCAACAAAAAGAAAATATCAATAATAGGTAATAATATTTACAGCAAAGAAAGTTGGGAAATGAATATTTAACTTCTATGGACGGGCAAAGCCCATTTTCCGAAGATGTACAGTAGTGTTTTTTAAATGTTTTTTTTTATTATCTCATAGATGAAACAGTATAGATAGACTTGACATAAAAGTTGTACTCAAACAGAATATACACAATTGTTCTACAATGTTGCAGGCTCTTGATAATTCTGGTGTTCGACGGTCACGTCTGGAACATGAAGCTGCTCGATCCGGACGTCTTCACCTCGTTCTCCCTCGCGGCATTGACCGAGCTACCAGCTGCCCTGCTGCTCGCCCTCTTCTTGGACAGGTGGGGCAGACGATGGATGGGCTTCGCGTCGATGTTCATCTGCGGCATTTTTTCCTTCATCGCGCTGGCTACACCTCCAGGTGAGTCGGGCGAATCCAACATCGGAAAAGAGCTCGGGAGTCTACGCCTGTGGAGCTTAAGGCCATGAAACATTTATACGATCGATAAATTATTTCTCCAGGTCCTATAACCGTCGCCATGGCGATTCTCGCCCGATTGGGTGTCAATATCGCTGCGAATATCGGTTTCCAATACGCCGCCGAGATGTTGCCGACCGTTGTTCGAGCTCAGGGTGTTTCCCTCATTCACATAATAGGATACTTCGCTCACATCATCGGACCCTATGTTATCTACTTGGTGAGCCAACTATTCGATTTTTTTAATTCAATTTCATCGAACACCGATCATTTCATAGAGACAACGATCAACAGTAACAATTTCATAGCGACAACGATGAATTAAATTGTCATTGAATAATTGTAATTACATTTTTTGGTTCTTGTCTCCATCTTTTTAAGAAAAATTTTATTAGTTTATCTTCAATTGGCCGACTCCGATTTCTTTTCGTTCTTATTCATGGTAACAATATTCTCTTTTTTTCTCCAATATATATTTATTACCTTGTAGTGTACGATTATTTGTACTAATAGTGCTATGGACGGTAAACGATATTCATGATTATAAGACTCCTCTACACAGATAAAAAATACGGTTAAATCAACTAAAGATTTGGGCACGGACGTTCAAATAAATATTTTGTTGGTCCAACAAAATATTTTAATGCCTACATAATATTTTTGTGAAATTATTCAAAAAATTGTTGAACTAATCAACCTTTTGGTTGATTAGTTCAATAAATAAATAAATAAATAAATAAATAAATAAATAAATGACTGAATTTTCAGGCTGACGTATCGCCGGAGCTGCCACTCATATGCCTGGGCACCGTATCGCTGTTCGACGCCTTTCTAACCCTGACCCTGCCGGAAACTCTCGACCAGGACCTTCCGGAATCGCTTCAGGAGGGCAATGACTTCGGCAAAGACCAGAGTTTCTGGTGGGTTCCTTGCATATCGAGGTAAGTTCGCGTCATAGAAATTTTCACAACTACCGGACTCGCTGGACCGGCGCGATTGACGTGACGAATTGAAATTGTTCCAGGACACCATCGAAGAAGAAGAAGTACAGAAAAAAATTGGGTGTGACGAACGCCGGCTACAATCCTGGTAGCATAACGAGAATCGATTCCACCAGGTTATAGCATCGCCATCCTTGTGTTCGACAGCTGTGTCGGTGAGCTATCGCGGCCGATGAAAAACCAAATCTTTGTAAATATATACTACTACTATAGTCTCGTAATCAGGCGATTATCAGTTTCGTTGATTGACGAGAGAGCGAATTCGACGAATAAATTAGTCTTAAATACGTTTTAAAAAAATGTTGTTTTGGGTTCAGCCTGAAATATCGTTCCAAATCCTGCGGAGTCTTGAATTGGCTGAATCGCATCGATGAGATATCTTTAAAAATTCGATAGTTCTTTTAGCGAACGTTCGTTTAACGGTTCATTCTTTTCCACGATTTTTAATATTTTAAATCGCGACGAACGTCGCGCGGTCTTTTCTATCCTCTTTATTAGACTCGCAAGCCGACAGTGCTCAATTTACTATGTCAGCCACGACAGTTCGATGTATAGCCGCATTCTTGTCGTTTAGTTTAGAATCATTCGCGTACTTATGAGGCTGTTCAAACGATAGAGATGGGATAGTTAGCGTCATTTGGGCAGGGTCGACGATCGTCGTTAATCGACCTGCGTCAAATTACATTATCTAAAAACATTATCACACGAGAATCATCGACCTCGCGTCATTCTCGGTTATGCAGCCGACGGGCGCTCGTCCCACTGTGCCAAAAACCCAAAACACCCGTGAACTCGATCGGATCTGGCGTTGCATCATGATACGAGATGCTAATCCAATGCAAGTACCCAGCATACATTGTCTTTACCCAGCAACGCTGACACTGCGTGTGTGTGTGTGAATAAGAGAGCTTTTTACCGAGCAATGCAGTTTTAATAAACCAGCGCGTTCTCCCATTGTACAATACGCTTTAAGTATATCTACTTAATAATAAAGTACAAGACCACCAGGGCACTCAGGGACACTTAAGCACACCCATATTTCGAGTGTCCATGAGTGTCCATGTGTGTGATTTCTCAAGCAACTTTTTAAAAATGGATAACCGTAGAGTAACCGATAAAGTTACCGCAGTTCGAGTTCAGTTTTTACGCCACACAAGTGAGAAAGAAAATAACCGTATTTCAACTTCTGGGCACTCGCAGTTATTTTTTTGATTCCTGAAACAAAAAAACGGCCGTTTGTAAGTATAGGCAGCGTGAACTCCCGCACGCGTATGCGCAGAATTTGAAATATGGATATTTTTTCGATTACTTTAACGGTATAAAAAATTACCTAAAATTGCCGTCTTTTTTCGGTAATTTTTACGGGGTTGCTTAAGCTGCTAGGGTTCATACCCGAAATACGTCACTTCCGGTTTGAAAATCTCATTTCCTAAGGAGGAAGTTATGTATTTTCAGTACGACGTCACTTCCGGTCGAAGCGTGAGATTTTCAAATTGGAATTTACGTATTTCCGTTAAATGTCCGGAAATCGAAATTCCACAGTCGATGGCGAGAGCGTGGGGCGTCCGAGTCACGACAAACTGCTAGTAAGACAATAAATAAATAAATAA
The DNA here is from genome assembly GCA_030522725.1 of Ichneumoninae sp. B BG-2022a. NCBI lineage: Eukaryota > Metazoa > Arthropoda > Insecta > Hymenoptera > Ichneumonidae > Ichneumoninae sp. B BG-2022a. Next base: position 17,415 of record JAPYZD010001771.1, read on the forward strand.
AGTACAATGTTCGATCGTAGAAGTAATTATACTGTTTATTGATAGTTTCCAAACTTGTTATAATTAAGACTAAATAAAAAAATGTCAATTCTATTCTAAATTTTGTGTAATCTGATTCTTTGTACACGGAGAAATATGATAAATTCGATTGCCGTGGAATGATATATGAAAATACAGTGTGCAGAAGATCGATGCCCGTCGCGCGTCGATGAGATATAGGCGAGTACGACATTCGTACCTTACGTCGAGACATTGTTGCACGACAGACGATCAACGTCGGCTTTATGGCGACTCGGTAACGACCAAAAACGATCGCCCTTGCCGAACTCCTCCCCTTGGCGAAGGGTCTGAGGAAGATCGCGACCGAGAGTCTCCGGCAGGAAGAGAACCAGCGTAGCCGTGACGAACGATAATACTCCGAGAATAAGCATCGGCAGAGCCGTCCATATGTGAGCCTGTAATCATCAATCGGTCGACTAATTAATTAACAGCTTGTCACGGTAAATACGAAAGAGTTTAATCATTTATTTTTTGAACCGCAAAGCGCCGTAAGTGGCCGTTATAGCAAGCCGTACTGTAATGACACGGCGTATATACACGGCTGTCTGATTTTACTTCTCGCACGCAAATTCACTATCTCGCACGCCTTCGCGGGCGAGAAGTTAGAGAGAGTTGTTCTTACGCCACTCTCGGCTCCTGCATTCGTTACAAAAAATATTATGCGATACCAATGTCGTACGGCAAGCATTGCATGAAGACAATGTTCGCTTTACTGCACCCGTATCGCAAAGCACCAATCTTGTTTCTTACGAAATCGATAAGGTACGGGGCGACGGCATGTCCCATTATGCCGAAGATGTGTATCAAGGCGATGCCTTGAGCCCGCACTGGGGTCGGCAGCAGTTCCGCAGCGTACTGGAGACCAACGTTCGCCGCCATATTCAGGCAAAATCGAGCGAGCACCGACATCGTTAGTTGGGCCGCAACTGAATGAAAGAACAAACGTCATCAGATTTTTCTTCGTTTCTCATTCCGGCGGCACAATGTGTCCAGCGGACGACTTACCCGACGTCAGATAAAGTTCGCCGAAGCTGAATACACCGGTCGCGGCCATAGTGACAAAACCGCAGAATCTTCGACCCCAGCGATCCAGTATCAGCGTAAGTAACAATCCAGCTGGAAGCTCGGTAGCGCAGGCCAGCGAAAAAGACACGAAGACGGAGCTCTGAAGAAGTTTCAAGGAATAAACGTGACCATCGAAAGTTACGGTCACGCAGAACCTGTGTATTGTTGAAAACAATAGTACGGTCAAAATTACACCTTTGATTATCCTTTGTTTTTTACTTACCAAAAGGTGATCAGTAATACGACGTTTCGCGCCAGGCGTGGGGTTTTAAAAAGATCCAGCAACGTTGCAGTTTCGCTCTTCGAGCCTGCGTTAGCGACGTTTCTCTGATGTTATTCCGAAAAAAAAGAAAAAAATACTTCGATTAGTCATCGGTACTGACAATTTTGAATAATGGATGGTACGGAATTTGTCGCTTTAATTGTTGATTTATTTAATGAAATTTAACAAAAATTAACGATATGACAAAACTCACCAAATAAAGCTCGTAGATCTTTGGGTCCGGATTTTTGCCATTTATCTTTGCGATCTTTTTCAGTTTCTCGATGACCTTGTCGAACTTGCAATTCGCGAGGTACCAGCTTTTGTACAAATACAAACCATCGATATAAGCTACAGATAATATAAGTGGCGAAAAAAAGTTTCATTGCAAATTCGCCCTATATCTTACCGTGCGCTCTCCGGCATTATCCAAGGTGTCAACAATCCGCATAGCAGAGGAATCGCAGTGACGTAAGCGAAGTACCTCCAGTCCGCGATGTAATAGGCCAGCCATGGCAGTATCGTACTTCCGAGGGCAAAGTGTATTCCGAAAGCTATGTTGAAAACCAGCGTCCGTCTTTTTACCGCCATATACTCGACAACTGTGCGAACAGATAATCAACAGAGTCCTTTATTTACATATTCCTTTCCATTTCAACATAGGTCTACCCTTCACATCCAGGATTGGAGCCGCGATTTTTTATATGACTGAACTAACTCTCAAAAGCACCTCAGATTTCTTGTCAGATAAAAAAAAATTACCATATTGATCGCCACAATTAAAAAATGGGAAAAAAATGGTGAAAAATCATATGTCATATATAAAGATTTCTAACTCTCAAAAGCACCTCAGATTTCTTGGCAGATTAAAAAAAATTACCATATTGATCGCCACAATGAAAAAATTTGAAAAAATGCTGAAAAATCATGTGTCATACATAAAGATTTAAGATTTGATCCGGACTGGGCCAGCGTCACTTCTTATTTTTTGTCTATTTTTTTTAAATCGAACCTGAAACCGTGCCCTTTTTTCAGCACTCTCCAACGATCTTCGTGAACTCACCTACGATGAGGGGAATATTGATGCAATTGTCGAAGGCGAGTCCTGTGAGAAATCGACACATCGCGAAGAAAGAAAAGCTCGTTGCGCTAGCGGTAGCTATCGTTCCCAGTAGGCCGACGACGTTGCATAGCACAAGCGCCGGTATACGACCTTTGTGATCGGCGATCCATCCGATTACGATACCGCCGACGATGGAGCCGCAGAAGTATATCGCCTGTGCGGTCGACATGAGGTAGTGCCGGTTGCATACCCAATCTAGCTAATCGGCAAGGGTCACGGAACAGTCAATGGCATTCTCTTTTTTAATTAAAAAAAAAGCCAAACAATAATATTGATCGCCCTTAACAGCACCTCAGCACCGATGCTCTTGTAAGGAATTTGGGTAAAGTTGTATTCCCAACGATCACAATCGACCGTCCGATCCGTCTGCCACTCGGAGGATCCGAAGTCATCACTGCGGTCCAGAAGTTCACTGAAGTTTAGGTCCTTTCGATGGCACTTGTCGTAGTAAGGATAAATGTCCGCTCGAGGTATGGCTGCATGCACGCTGTAATAATTTTACATATTTAATAGTAAAAAAAAAAATGGAAAAAAATAAGTGACAATAAAACATGAAATAATAGGGAAGACCGGGGACAAAAGTAACAAAAATTATTTTTTATTTTTTAACCAACGAACCCGAGAGTCTAACGCTTCGGCATAGAATGGTGTACGATTAACCTAGTCTTAGGTATTTAGTTAAAAAATGCATGCAGAAATATGCACGGAATTGCGATCACCGCCCCTTTAAACACAGACGAAATTCTGTAAGAATTTGGGCCGCGGTGGGGTCAATTGTA
>JAPYZD010001772.1:0-18815 GCA_030522725.1 Ichneumoninae sp. B BG-2022a
AAAAGACTAATTTTGCATAATAATAATTTCAAAATGTTATTAACAAATTGTTGAAAAAAAAATTGTTGATCAAAATATGCGGTAACTCAACTTTTTTTGATTGAAAATGATTCGTTCATTTTTCGGAATACGTATGAATTTTTTCAGATTTTTATCTTTATTTTGATTTTTGCACATTTTTCCATGTCAAAGACAAGAAAAATCACAATAAAGATAAAAATCTGAAAAAGTTCATACGTGTTCCGAAAAATGAACGAATCATTTTCATAAAAAGAAAAGTTGAGTTACCGCATATTTTGATCAACAATTTTTTTTCAACAATTTGTTAACAATATTTTGAAATTATTATTATCAAAAATTAGTGTTTTTAGTACCTATAATAAACATGCATTTTTTCAGATTTTTATAACATCGGGAAGTGTTTGCAATTCTTGCCCGAATTTCTCGAATTTAGGCGAAATGAACACCACTCGCTGCACCCAGAAAAAAAATTTATTTGACCGCCACCGTTTATTTGATTTAAGTAAAATATTTATTCAAATAAAATAAATATTTATTTAAATGAAATAAATAGTTACTTAAATGAAATAAATATTAATTTAAATCAAATAATTTTTTTTCCGGTTGGATCTTTCGGTTAATGATCGGATGTTAATCATGGAAATTCGCGTAGTTACACACCCAGAAAAAAATTTATTTGACGGCCACCGTTTATTAAGATTAAGTAAAATATTTATTTGATTTAAATAAATATTTATTTCAATTAAATAGCTATTTACTTAATTTAAATAAATATTTTTTTAAATCAAATAAATATTTTACCTAATCTTAATAAACGGTGGCCGTCAAATAATTTTTATTTCTGGGTGTGGAGCTACCTTAAAAGCGATCCCAACCATCGCCTCTTCGGAGGTCCTCGAACGCACAGTCGAGCTCGCCTCGCGGGCTTTTCCCTCCCCCGCTCAAGATACGATAAAGCACTCGCGCGGTATTTTCTCGACGAGCTTCGCGCACGTATCGCGATCCGTCGCGTTATATTATTTAAGCGCACATCCGGAAGTTACGATTCAACGATAATGCCTGAAGTGCGCGAGCGCTCCGCGCATGCGCGCGCGGACTATCGCGCGCTGCGCGCGTGTGTGTCTCTGTACGTGCATAGCCGCAATTTTTATGTGTTACAACCCGTACGTTAACCGGTCCTCGGGGAGCTTCGAGGAGTCGCGGCGACGCACACCGCGGAATCTCGCTTCCATCGCTTCCAGCGGGTTAATCCGCGAGACGCCGTTTCATACTATATACACCGTATAACTCTCGCCGCGGGAGTTACGCCGAATCGACTTTATAAAGCGAGAAGAGAAAGGAATAATACTATACCGAGTTTCTCGTACGCGTCCCCATCGCGCACCCGACACTCCGCACCGAGAGCGGCCTCAGAGTGCCCCGCCGCCTGTACGTATTAGGTTTAACGTTTTCGATATAGGTATGCAATGTACGGCGAGTTCGTAATGCAGAGATTGTTATGTGTGTAACTCGCGCACGTGCGTTGTATCGCCTTCGCGCGGTTTATAATAATATTCCACGGGGCGCATTGCTGCTATCCACAGAATGCAATTCCGAGGACGCTATGTATGCGCTTTATAGTAGTCATATAAAATGTACGCGTATTCGCGGGGCGGGGAGGGGGGGGGGGGGGTATATCGGAAGATTTAAGGTGTAATTCGCGGAGACGATCCCTCGGATTCTTCGTCGGGCATCGCGATCATTGTTTCGAGAGAATATTGTGGGACGGAGGCAGTTAAGTTTATCGAACGTTGGGGGAGAGACAATAGATGGGATTATTACGAGCATGATTAACGTGGCGTGGGGAAAGGCCTTAGGGCGATCCTCCCGCCCACCCGGGTCGTGCTCGGTCGGTAACAAAAATCTTAATAAATGGCGTTTCGAAGACCGCGGAGAGCTGTGGAAATCGAAATTTGTCTTTTCTTAAGTGTAGCGATTTCTCGGGGAAAAATGATTTTCCTTTTGAGCTGTTTGCGGTCTCGAAACGGGAGTTGGTGCGGGGTTTGTTACCGACGGAGGTATTGCGCGGGCAATTCGCGGAGACGATCCCTCGGATTCTTCGTCGGGCATCGCGATTATCGTTGCGAGAGAATATTGTGGGACGGAGGCGGTTAAGTTTGGTAAACGTTTGGGGAGAGACAATAGATGGGATTATTAGCGTACCGAACGGCGCTTTACCTGCCTGAGTCGGTAACGAAAACTGTAATAAATGGCGCTTTGAGACCGCGGACGGCTGAGGGAAAACGTAATGAATTCAATGAAACTCCTTGCCAAATTATTATTATTATTATTATTATTATTGTTATTGGTTTTACAGAGAACAAGTTACAAACTTATAAATTTTATAAATTGCTGATAAATTTTGGCAAGATAGTTTTTTGTCGATTCGCAGAACACTGAACATGGAGAAAACACTCAGTTTTTTTGCGCTTTCGCATTCCTTACAGGTTTCGTTACCGACAGTGTTAACGAAACCTCTTCGCAGGTATTTTTCCTGTTGCAGTCATTTTAGAAATAAAGTTAAATATTTTCTCACTCATTGAAATCGACCCCTTGTCGAAGGCGCGTCTAAATTGTATACATATTTTTTCAAACGCAAATTTCCCCCGACCGGACAACACCTTTGTGGCGTCTTTAAATTAATAACGGCGCAGTGAGGCGTGGAGCTTCGAGCCGTAAAAGCGCGCTGTAAAATTCAGATTATATTGCCCAGTATCTAAACCAGCGAATTATTATAGTGTACCGTAATACACTATCCCCGGAAGTGTAATGAATTTTTTATATTCCCTACGATAAACTTCCTGTTTTATCTCCTCACTTTGCGTCTCATAAAAACTTTTTTTTGTCTAATTTTTTTTTCTCTCACCTTCGCCTATTTTTTGTTCTCCAGCGGTGCGTTAGCTCGCTCCGGTCTCTGTGGCAATAATTCCTCGATTTTTTTCGCGACGGATGATTGCGGGCTCGGCACAGCGAACGGAACTGTTGATATTTTTGTGGGCCCTTCTAGTCGAGTGGGGTTCGGGGCTTCCGTTATCGCAAGAAACGATCGTCAAGCAAATCGGCTGCCCGGTGTGAATATGTAAGTCACGAGTGGGCCTCGGGGAACAGTGTTGTCGTTGTCGTCGTCGTTCCTCGTCCTCGACGACGACCACGTCGTCGACGAAAACTCCTTTCATATTTTCACTCTTCAATTACGAGACACCCGTTGCTCCAGGCTTTTATATAACGCGAAGTCGGGCGAGCGAGCGAACGAGCTCACGGTTTCATAATACACGCCGAGGGTTGCGAACGGAGAAAGAGGCCAAACTGTGCGAGACTTACAAACTACTCGACTCTCGTACACATGCATTTAACCGCCTCGTGTGGTGGGGGAATTCACTCCGAGGCACGCGGATTAAAAATATTCGTTCCTCGCACGACACGCAGCGTAACCAGAATTGCGTTAATTTCTTGTTTCTTTTATTTTTTTTTATTCGATAAAAAATTCTTAAAAAAAGGTCGTGTTATTTATTATCGACGGTAACATTTTTTTTTTGTTTTGTTTTTGATAATTTGAACTTTGCAGGCTCGATTTATGTAATCGCACACCGAGAACCGGTTCTGAAAGCAATCTATCGATACAGTCGTTTTGTATTCATAACTTTGTTGGACAAAGTTCCATTGAATGGAATACAAAACGACCCCGACGAGGTGCGGTCTACGACCATGTATTCCTGATCTGTCGCTTTTTGACATTCTATGTGGGACACTAGATACACATTTCATACGTGTCGAAATCTATAACATGATCGTGCAATTTTGCTATATAAATTGCTGTAATTTGTTATTTATTTATTTCTTTTATAAAAAAAAACAAAAAAACAAAAAATCGTGTATTCATTTTTCGACGGTGATTTTTTGTATAAATAAATGCTCAAAAAAAATGAAATTCTCCAAGATAATTTAAATTGTAAAAAAAATCGTGTTCATTATCGAAAAAAAAATTTCTCCGTGAGGAGAAATTTTTTTTTCAAATATTTTGCACTTTGCAGGTTCGATTTGTGTAATCGCATAGCGAGAAGTTGTTCCGAAATAAATCGATCGGTAAAATCGTTCTGTATTCATAAGTTTAATGTACAAAATTGAATTGAATAGAATACAAGCCGATCCGGATGGGATAATCCTAGGACCGATTCTTCACAATCGATGTGGGACACTGGATTCACATTCCATACATGTCGAAATGTATAACACGATCGTGCGATGACGCGATAACAAGAAAATGTCTTGAGCAATGCTCGTCGTGTCGAGTACACGATCGAGGCGCACGCCTGGATTTTCTCCGATGAGCGATCCCGAGCATACCAAAGACTTCTTCGCGACTCACGAGTCTCATATCCGGCGACGCGTCTGATGATTCACGAAAAAAAAAAGAAATTGCCAAATGTCTCGCCTGCAGAATTTAACGGGGATGAGATCTACGGTCGCTTCTGCCGATGAACGTTCGCGGAATCCCCGTCTCGGCTTCCATCAGCAGTGGCTGAACCGGACGTGAATTCTCGAGGCACTTGAAGAGACCTTGAAAGAGGAGCATGTCCACCGGTAAGTCACGCCCGAAGGCCTTCGCGACGCCGTAGCGCTACTGGATTTTTCGGGGATTCCCGGATATCTCGACGTGTAGCCGTGTATCCTGTACGCAGGATTCGTATTACAAACGCGATTCCGTGCGCCCGAAAAAATAATTTATTTCCATTAAATAAATATTTATTTTTATTAAATAAATATTTATTGTCATTAAATAAATATTTATTGTCATTAAATAAATAGTTATTTGCGGGTCGTCCGTCAAATAACAGATGAACGTCTGAATTCGGCAACTCACAAAAAAATGAAAAGTTAAAATAAAATATTTTTTTTTAGTGAATGAAATGCAAGGTCGTATTGCTACTTGGTTTTTCGGGAATTCCCGGATATATCCACTTGCGCCTGTGAATCCTGCACGAAGGAATTCGTATTACGAGCGGGATTCTCCGTGGCTATCGGCAGAAGGCACTTTAAACCCAGATGAATTTCTCAATCCGGCCTCGCGCAAATATATATATATAGAAAAAAATCTATGGCTCGAAATAACGGACGGTGCGTGTGATTTTTTTTAATGGCATAAAATGCAGTACAGTGCAGTACAGTGCGTGTCTCGTTCGAAAGAAGGGAAAAAACGAGTCGAAGATAAGGAATAAAAGGAACAAAGCTCAAGAACATTTTTCATCAGCCGGTTTTGAAGTACAAGAGGGAACAAGAGAGAAAAGAGAGGTTTATCGGGAGAACCTCGAGGGCGTTCGCTTATTTTTAGCGAGCCTGAGAGGAACATCAGCCAGAAAGCAACACCAACCGGGGCATATCGGGCTGCGTGCGCATCGGGGCTCGCACGAAATGAATTTCGTGCAAACTCGTTAGGCAGGGTCATCGACATTATTCCCGCGTATGCCTCACATTCGAAGAGCGTTTTCGGAGGTCGTAGCACTTGACGAGAGGAACCTCTCCGAATAAAAAATATGAAATTTTTCGAATTCCTCAAATTTCCTCTCCCCCGTCAAAGTACAAAAATGTTCCTAAAACTAACAAAAAATTTTATGAAATGCACAACATTTTTTCTAACATGGAAAAAATTTCTTTGTCAAATTAAGAACAGAGTTTGGACGTTTGCGGACAAGAAACGGCGGTACGAATTTTACTGTGCTCGCTAAAAAATCAGAAAATTCGCCGCGCATGCTCGTAAGTTCGACAATTTTTAATCCAAGCACTTTTTCAATGTTTTTTTAATTCCGAACCTTTCTTTCAAAGAAAAATATTGTCCGGGTCAAAAGCGGAACGCTGGACTTGTGAGATCAAAACACGAGCATGGTAAAATTTCGACGACTAATGTCTCCGGTGGGTTTACGAAGCCGAGCGAGGCGAACAGTGGAATATCGTATAATACGTAAAGTATAGCGTGTTAGCCGGCGGCAGGTCGAGCCGCTAACTTTCCCTTTTGACGGATCCTCCGCGCTCTTGTCCCGGAGTTCTCGGCGAGCGAGAGAGCTCCGACAGACACGGAGACTCTCGAGGACGATGTGCCACCGTTCGATCGGATCGCACCCGGCCCGCCGAAAAAACGTACCAAGAAAATTGACCTTCCGTCATTTTTCTAATAAAATTATCACAAATTATAAAATAAAGAAAACCATAAAATTGCCAACGTCAGAGGCGAAAAGTGAAAAATTCGTCACGGCCATAATCGTCGTCCGGTAACGAGAGATCGGTTAACGAATATCGGAGCGCAAAGTCAGAATTTTCCTTAAACAGGTGGCTTTCACTTCTACGAAGTATCGCGCGACGGGAGTGCGAGCGAGCGAGTGAAGTGTCTTGTGGGCATGAGGCTTATTCTCCTCCTGTCTCCGAAGGCCGCCTCGTTCTCTCGCCCTCCTGGTTGCGCCAGATGCCACGAATCACACGGGAGGGATTCGATCGGCACGTCCTGCTCTCCTCGGGCATAAATGTCCGAAAGGAACGAAGGCGAAAACTTGAAATACGACGTTATAAAAGTCGACAAGCGCCGGAGTAATTTTTTAAAACACTAACCAAATTTGGGCGTCAGAATTTTTATCCTCAAAAAAAAAAAAAAAAAAATCAAAATATTTGTTATCTTAATTAATTTTTGCTGAGGGGCCGGCAAAGCAACTATTTTTTTTCGCAGCGCGTGTGCTCTCGTGCAGTATGCCGAGGCAGTCGCGAAGCTGCTGCGGCAAGAATCGCGTCAGAATTTCCCTGAAACCGCTAGCTTTCACTTCTTACGGAGCTCGAGCTCGCCGTAGAATGCTACTAGGCCTCCGAATGCTCCGCTGTGTACGTATAGAGCAAGACTTACACAGCTAGTTACCGCTCTGTGTGCCGCTGCTGCTGTTCGTATTACTATATAATAGCTGGTCCCGCGAGCGTGGCGTTGACGGTGCGCAACACACCCAAGAGGTGCGAGTAGGCACCGACTTACAGACCTACAGACTGTGGAAGTATTACTGTTGTTCTTTGCCGGTTCTATCCTACGATTATTTTCTCGTCTCCGGCACGGTTCACTGTGCCATTTTCCGGATCGAGAACGTCGCCGGAGCACGCGACTCGAGGCTAATTTTCTTACGCTAATCAGCTGATTGACAATTAGACATTTACTCAATTTAAGTCCGAACTTAATTTCGTACTAAAGTTCGAACTTAATCTCTTACTTAAGTTTGAAATTAATCCTCTACTTAAGTTGGAACTCAATTTCTTACTTAAATTTGAATGTACTTTCTTAGTTAAGTTTGAACTTAATTTCTTACTTAAGTTGGAACCTAAATTCTTACTTAAGTTTGGATTTAATTTCTGCATTTCGAATTCAATATCGTACAAAGGTCCGAACGTAATTTCTTACACAAGATCGAATTTAATTTCGCACTCAAGTTTGAACTCGGATTCGATCTTGAGGTCGATTAATTCGCACAGATGTGCGATTCGATTTGTTTGCGGTCGGGACAGCTGCACCGAGAAGATCCATCGACAGAGTCGGCACAGAATCACATCTCCAACGAGCCCGAGATTCGAGCGAGTGGCGAAGCGGTGTGCGCGCTTCGCCGCGTTTGTTCTCCGCTTCGCGATCTTTCGCTCGGTGCTCTGCCGCCCGGGGATTTCAACGAGTGGAAGAAGAAACTGGTTATGCACGAACGCCTGTTCAGCGTAGGCTGCTCGCCGAGTGCATACGTACTTGCGCAGATGAAACACTTTTGTTTCCATTATTTTTCCAACTCCCCTCTCTCCTTCTCTCTTTCGATACTTTATTTCCATTCTATCCTCCTTACACCCAACCCTTTTCCTATATTTTCTACGCTCCTCCGTCCTTCGTCCATTCACTCGCACCCACTTTTATTTTTCTTATTTTTACATTTTTTTTTTCGATTCTAGATTCTAGTCGTGCCCCGTCGTTCTCTTCGCATCTTCGACTTTCCTACCCCATTAATTTCTCTACATCCCGTAAAAAAAAAGAATTTTCATTTTTGACGATCAGGAGACTTAACATTGCGCCGAATATTCTGGTGGGCACACACCCAGAAAAAAAATTATTTGACAGCCACCATTTATCGAAATATTATTTATATATTGAAATAAATATTTATTTCAATTAAATAACTATTTATTTCAATTAAAATAAATATTTATTTAAATCAAATAAATATTTTACTCAAACCAAATAAACGGTGGCCGTCAAATAAATTTTTTTTCTGGGTGCATTACACAGGGCCAGCACTGTCCACAGCGTCCGCCAGTACCGGCCGACGTTGGGCCGATACTGGTCCTACGTAGGCCGGTACTGGTCCAGCGTCGGCCGGTACTGATCCAGCGTCGGCCAGGCAATCGAGAAGGAAAGAGCGGTTCTTTGAACTCTGAAAAAATGTCCGTCGACTCAAATCTTGAAAGTTTCCGTCGGAAAGAAAGCCCGCGCATCGTTCGCAGGAACGAGCGTACGCGTACGGGACAATCAGCCGGGAAGGCGAATAGACGCGGAGGAGAGCAAGTGTATGACTGCCGATGAATTTAACAGTGTATGCAGTGAGGAAATTGCTACACGACGTTAATATTAATATCTAGGGCGAAAGAAATCGAGAGAAATCCATGCGTTCGTGAGCCTCCGAGTTCCTACGAAGTTACAGCACACGGACAGACACACACACACACACATACGGGACTATATATTTATGCTCTTTCTCTCGTCTCGGGCTCGCAGAGAAGTAGACTCTGCGCAATTTCACACTCTCTTACCGCCCGGCAGGAGGATTATAGACATTCTTGCCACCGTCCGTTTATTTGTCCGGGGAAAAACGACCGCTGTCCCCGATTTTTCCTCGGGTGGTCGCGGTCGCGCGCGTACGCTCCATGCCTCATCGAACGAACGGCGCGGGCTACATCGGGCCCATGCAAAAGCATACACGATGGGCGCGTCTCGTCGCCGACTTTGTCGCACTCGGGTATTCATAGCGCGCGGGCGGCGAGAACCGATATATTTATACCGTTAAAGAGTCGACCCGCTCGCGATTTATTACGCGGCACAGTCCGACATGCCTGTACACTGTATTTTTTTTAACCCTTTGCTCATTTTGTATCTATAATATCGATAAGCATTTGCGAGTGATAGCCCGGTGCAAAATAAGATTTGTGCATTTGACAAAGATTTTTGCATGGAGAAATAAAAATGGTTGGGACAGCAAGAATTTTGTGGCCGTAACTCATTTACCTACTTAATATAGGGATAACAAAATGTTTTGCATTGGCAGCAAATTTCTTTGCTTTAGCGGCACTTCTTTTGCTGCATCAGCCGATATTATGTTGTATCAACAAATATGTTTGCTACAGCAATAATATCTTTTTATTGCAACAAAAAAAGAATATTGCTGTAACAAAAAAATATTCTTGCTGTATCAATAAATTATCAACGATATACACTTTGTTAGAAAAACAGAGCTATTTTTCTGCGTGTGATTCACCGAGATCCATTTTTTTATTGTAAAAAATACGATTTATTGGAAAAAAAACTGGCTTCAATATGTATAAAAAAAATAACTTCAACATATATTTTTTTCCAGGGTTTAGGTATGAACGACTTTGCAGGATTAACTATAAATTTATCGGTACTCGAACGGACGATAATGAGAGTCGTGGGGTCGGTAGCTGGTACGCTTACCTTATAGAAAAATGATACACGATGAAATAAATCTTGTGCGTGTTGGACATACCTTAGCGAGGTGACAGGAGCTCTCAACGTAGGCGGCCCAGCGCCTTCTCCGCAATATGGTCTCCTCTCGCTCGCGCACCTTCTCTCACTCGTACACGGATGTCAAAGTTCCTCGCGCCTTCCCGTGCCCCTGATATCTTCCATAATCCAGTAATCGAATGAGTATGCAGTTGCACCTGTGGCTTTTCTCTCCTTCCCAATGATTAACGCTCTCCCCACGGGCACAATTTATTTATTTATTTATTTTATTTCCTCTATTCGAATTATATTTTCATCGGTGAGGTAACCGGATGTAGGGTAGAGCGAGCGAACGTCGAGAAAGTATTGGCCGTATTTTCACTGATCAACCGTATCGACTAATTAAGATATCTCAATTTTACGTCTACGTCAACTTTCATTAAAATATTCATAAACTAATTAATTAATCAATTAATTTTTATATAAATTTATTTATAATTACAAGTAGTCTTCACCGCACTTTTTTAAGTTATTATCCGCACCTTCTATATCTATAACTTTCTATATATATATTTTTTTTTTTTAAATAACAAACTGCAATCGACTATCCGCGTTCGATACGAAACGGGAGCTTTACTGTGTGCGTCTTGCTATCCGGACATGTCGCGGATGATTGTCAAAGCCCGCTGCTGGTGCTGGGCCAGGCGCGCGGACAGCCTTGCCGTGAGTGAGAGTTACAAGACGTTCACCATCTTGGTGAACACACCGTCTCGTAGATGGTTTCGAGCGGCGAGCGGAGTTCGCGCGCGCATGCGCCCGACCGTTATCCATATTCCGCGCGCGGGGGCCCCCGTCGGTTCGTGATCCCCGTCGAGGACCCTGTTGCTCGCTGGTTGCATGCGCCTTCCTCGCGACCACTCGGGTTCGGCTGGCGTGACGTCAGAAATAGGACAAGGCGCTGGTGGCCTTTGGATATACTCAACCTATACCTCCTGCCCGGCCAATACTCGAAGGCAAAACCAACCAACGAGTCGGCGGGGAGGGCGTCGAAGAGGGACGCAGAGGGGCCACTGAACTGTCTTGGCTTTGCACCTTTCTCTTTCTCTATCTCCGAGCCCCTTGCGCCCCCCTTCGCCGTCCCCCTGGCGTTCGTCGTCTTGTCTGATCCACACAGGACCTCTCCACTTCTGCCTATACATACCAAGGGGATAACTATAGCTACCCTTACGCGCCCTTCCCTCGGCTCTTCGGTACCCTTTTCGCGTCCTCTTTCGAACCCACTTCTCGCACCCGATTTCCGAACGATAGTCATGGCTTTTGGGTTATGTTAAACGAAACGATGGATTGTCGCGAACATTTATTTTTTGATGAGTTGTAATTAAATATCGCTGTTCCCGGTGTTGGAAAGATATGACGCTAAAGATAGGATGAGAGACTAAGTTTCTTCAAGTTATAAGGTAAATGTCCCTATTCCCGACTATGCGCCCTTTACCGACCATATCGGCGTATAACGACATTTAAGAGGCAGCCGATGCATAAAATTTGTGTAATGTGAAAGGATTGTAAAGTGCAGAGGAAGTGTAATAATTAGTGCATTATATTATCGCTTTTCTTACCGCACTACGCGACTCGAGCGGTTTCTTACAAGTAAGGTTAAGGATTGTCGATCGCGTAAATAGTAAATATTTCGGTAAAAATCCGTTGTTAACGAATAATTCGAGAGTTAAATGGTTCGTTGTAGTTCGGTTTACATATTCCGAAAAAAAAACAGTCGGATAAACTTTTTTTTTTAATTCGGCGGTCGGGATTGGGCACAGAAAAATTCTTGCCTATCCCCATTACCGTACATGTAAATGTAGCGACTGGGTTTTGCATTGCAGAAACTTCGCTCGGGGATGTTCAATTGGAGAATGAAATTCTGCAAGCGAATATTTGTATTTTTTTTTTTTTTTTTCTAGGGACTTGCCGAAGATACAATTTCATGTCGTGCAGATATCTTCAGGGTCGTGAAAAGATCGCCGAGCCTCTCTTCGCCTCTTCTTTTGAACCCCTTTCGCACATCCGATTGCCCGTGTCTCCGATAGTCACAGCTTTCGGTCTATCTGAAACGAAACAATGTATTTTCGCGGGCCTTGATTTTTTTATTGAATTGAAAAGATCGCTGTTCACGGTGTCAAAAAGATAGCCGAGCCTCTCTTCGCCTCTTACTTTGAACCCTTTTCTCGTACCCGATTGCCACTTCTAATTCGGCTTATCTGAAACGAAGCAGTCTACTTTCGCAAAACGTAATTTTTTTAATGAATAATAATTGCAAAGATTGCGGTTCCAGGTGTCAAAAAGATAACCGAGTCTCTCTTCGTCTCTTATTTTGAACTCTCTTCAATAGTCACCCCTTTCGGCCTATCTGAATCGAAACCGTGTATTTTCGCAGAACTTAATTTTTTAATTAAATTCAAAAGCGTGTCAAAAAGAAAGCTGAGCCTGCTTGTTAATTTTGGACGGCACCGAAGGCCATCGTTGCAGGGGCGAACGTGTGTGTTATTTCCGAATGTACCTGAGGAGCGAATTAATAGTCTCGTAGTATGTGGGAAAGGAGTTCGAGAAGTTGCGCGGGTGCGGAACTACCGATCACCAGGAAGGGTCCGCTAATTGCCTCGTTAAGAGATTCGCAATTAGAACCTTTCGATAAGTCGTCAGGACGATTATCTCTCCGGTGCTCGACGACACGGAACTCCATCACGCGAACCTGCCCGAGAGTTCGACGATAGCGGGTGTACGGTCGCGGCTCGTGACTGCTCGGTCAAATAACGACAAACGAATTGTCAGGCCTTATCGGAGAGCTCTTCGGCTCTGAGAGAGGCGAAAGATTGAAACCAAGAGAACGATTGAGACAACGACTTTGGCATCGAACGTCCTCAGGATAAAGATCGAAGATATTAGTTTAATGGCTCTGTCGGCGCATGCGCGCGCACTTTGGCATTCTAAAGCTGTGCAGAAGGACAAGAACAAGCCGCACGACTGTGTCGGAGCCCGCGATGATCTTTTGCCTCGCGGTGTATTATCGAAAGCTCGTCCTGACTTAACCGCCTGAGGCGCCAGCTGGGTCTGAAATTATTTTGAAAAAATAATTGTTTCATAATACTCATTTGCATGTAGAGTAACAGAGGGTACTTTACCTGTACTATCAGCGATATAGGGTAAAAGTGGGGAATATGGCCCGGTCCATATATCATTGATTTACATGTTAATCGAGGTGGGCCATATTCACCACTTTTACCCTAAAGCAGAGGAAAAACCAGACTGTATTTTATTTATTTTATTACAACGAAAAAAAAAAACATTTTACAAAGATCACCAATATAGTCTATTAAATTTAATGTAAATAGTATAATAAACTATAATTAATACAAAATATTGAGTTTATTGAAATGTCAAAAAATAGTTCCATACATTTCTTCGTAACTCAGTAAAGCGTTACTAAATAATATAGTAACATTCTAAATATATTTTTAATGTATTCATTCTACGTGTATAGCATATCACAGATCATTTTCATATTATACATATCGTATTATTTTTATCTAAAGATTCTCCAAGAATTTTACGAATAGCAGTACTACTCTAAAAAAATGATTAGTATGAAAGTCTGAAGAGCTTTATTGCTCATATATATCGTACAATAGAAAAAAATAATAATTTTTTTCTCGTCAAGGTAAAAAACATAAAAAAAACATCTCCATCAATTTCTTCGCAACGGACTCCGCTGTGCCGTTTCCCGTCCATGCAATATCGCGAGTGGCCGATACCGCGGTAAGTGGAATTTGCTCTCAAACCCATTGGTAGACCTCTCGTTGAACCTTGACCACCGACCCGAGACATTATTGCACGTATGACTCTCAAAGTACAGGCCGCGCGATAAAAGGCCCGCGAGGGAAAACCTCGAACGCCCCTCGACGGATAAATACACAATTTCGAAAAGTTCAAGCTCACTCCCCATATAATTGCCGCGAGTTACCAAGAGCCCGTGTGTTCTCGGTGCAATCGACACTTTCCAATCGAACTCCGTCTATCTCGGCGAAACGGTGCGCATGCGCGCACGCTAACCGGGCTTTCGATGTAACTTGGCCGAGGCTCGCGCGATTCGGTATGCTATATGCATGATGCTGGAAGAGGAATCTTTCGTCATCGTTTCGTAATTGTCGTGATGCGCGAGAGTCATCGCGCCCACGAGATCTCGCCGCGTTTGCGAATGTAACGAGTATGTTTGTATAGTGTGGCTGGCGGAAGAGCGCGTGTATACGCGGTGCCTGCTTAGCGATGCTGCCGGTTCTTCTGCTGGACCGTTATGACTATGCCCAACACACACCCGTCGGGTTCGCGTCGTCGTCGGGCGTAATTGTATGGCGGGCCGTTTTCTGCTTCTTCGTAGTCCTCTTCTTCTTCGCACGCGACGACGCCCGCGACGCGACGGCGTTGATGCGCGGTGAATGCATCGGTAGCGCATGTCGACGCCACCGAAACGTCATCATCGCTTCTAGTGGCTCGATAGTACTACACCGACGAACCAATACCGCTTTTCATTCAACTCCCCGGTTGATTGCGATCCGGAGGTACGAGCGTCTCAGCGGCGTCGCACTCATCGCCCGTGCGTCAGCAGGACTCTTCAAATTTTTATCCGAGTACTGCACGTCGCAGGGTGTTGAAACTTCTCATGAATCTGAGGCTTCTGGATGACGGCTTGACTTCGAAAAAAATTGGATTCGGTTATAGTTTCATGGAAAATTAAATTAAATATTAAAATGGAATTTTAGGCAATTTTTATAAAATGATTATTGTTTTGATTAATGGGAAGTGAATGTAATATTATGTAATTCACTGCCGATTGATGTATTCACCGTTTTTTTTGCCGATATTACAATATTTTTTTTATTACAAATTAAAATCAAGGCTGGGTGCAGTGGGGACGAAAAAAATCTTTATTTAAGTACATTTTTGTCGTGTTTAAGCAAATTTGTATCTCTTTGAGCATCTGAGATATCTGAACGATGATCCATTTAACTTTGAAAAAAAAATCGGATCTAGTCAAAGTTTCATGGAAAATTATAATTATAATAAAATATATAATTTAATTCAATTAAAAAAAAATCTTTTCGTTTAACAGAAGCGAAAGTAATTTGGTGTAATTCACTGCTTTTTAATCATAACTGTTTTTAGCCGTTATTATTATTATTTCTTGTGCCACAAATACAGCGATTCGCAGCTGGTAAGAAAAATAAATATTTTCTTTATCCAAGTAAATTTTGTCGGATTTAAATAATACAATCGATTTCTACGAAGCACAGTTAGGTCCGCGTAGCCTGCGAGGATAACGCGACATCGCGATATTTAATAGAGTCGTTGAGAACGGTACGGGAGGCCGCGAGAGCGCGTCGATGGTACGAAACTGGAAAACACGTCATCGAGAAATGCCGTATGTTAGGCCTTACTGAGGGAACACACTGGTCCATGGAACGCGAGTCGGAGACACAACGCGCGTGAATGCCCCGAGACGAAGAATCTCCGCCAGGGGGAAACGTGGAAAACGTCAGCGGATCGCTCGGAATTTCATCTACGCTCGTTCTCGTGTTCTCGGGATATTCGCGAAACGCGTGGGTATGCTACACCGCTTACTCATGCTCCCCGCGAGCCGAATATATATATACACGTATATACATATAGTGGTTTAACGAGACGTGTAGTTATATATCCTCGTCCGTTTCTCGTAGACTACCTCTAGGCGTTTCTCGTTTCTTGTCCCTTCGCCCCCTGCCACGAGAATAAAGCGCTGCCGGCCGATAAGCAAGAGTCCGGGATTGCCGGACAGACACGGGAGGGTCTCCCAAGACTGAAACTAGATTGTGCCCGACCAGAAACGCACTGTTTCTAGTTGACCAGAAGCTCGGCGGAAAAATTTGCAAAACCCTCCGCCTACGAGACCCGGCTGTACGCTGAGCTTGTCCGTACGCCAGGCTCGTATAACTGAAAGTAGAAACATTCCTTCATAGACGGACAGCGTCACGTTGGAGACATAAAAAAAATAAATAAATAAACATTATGTTAGCGGAGACTTGATCGATTTATTTAGATTTTTTGGACAGCAGAGATCGCAAAATTAAACCCTGTGCACCAAATCGTTATTCTCTCTTACTGTTAGTGCCGTAATACCAGAAATAAATCACTTGGGATGAAAAAAATTAGATTTTAAAACTGAAACTGACGTATTTCCGGTATGGCGTCACTTCCGGTTGAAAAAATGAGATTTTGAAACGAGACGTGACGCTTCCTTAGATGGCGTCACCTCCAGTGGAAAAATGAGATTTTAAACCTGAAAGTGACGTATTTCCGGTGTGACGTCACACGGGTGAAAAAATGAGATTTTTAAACCACACGTGAAGTTTTCTTAGGTGACAGTACCGACGATGCAAAAATGAGATTTTAAAACCGAAACTGACTTATTTTCGGTGGAACGTCACTTACGGTGAAAAAATGAGATTTTTAAACTACACGTGACGCTTCCTTAGATGGCGTCACCTCCAGTGGAAAAATGAGATTTTCAAACCGGAAGTGAGGTACCTCCGTTATGTCGTTACTTCCGTTCGAAGAATAAGATGCGCAAACCGTAAGTCACGTATCTCCGGTACAACGTCACTTCCGGTCGAAAGAATGCGATCATCAAAGTAATGCGACGTTTTGCTGTTCCACTAAAACTATTAAACCGCGTAAATTATTGTGTAACTCGAAGTACGCGGCGAATACACGGCCGCGGCGCGGAGTTATAGCCGCGATAACAAATAAACCGAAGCGCGATGACGTCCGATCAAGATCGCACTGTATCTACTTGGCGTTAAACTTCCGGAAACTCGGAACACCACGCTCTGCCGTTGGATAATCTGTAAAGTGGAAAAATTCCTCACGGATCGTACAACGGTTCGCGTCGACGTTACACAGTCCATCTGACACGCGTATACATATATGCACGTATGGGCACACACACATATATATATAAATATGCACATATATATACTCTCTATACATGTGTATAGAGAGATGTCTCTCGGGAGTAGACGGCGGAGCCGGCATCGTCGCGTGCACGACGGCGCCGATATCCGCGAGGAACTCTCGCGCCCTCGAGGAGACGCGTGGCCTATATATATCCTAGAGATAAATATATAATCTGGCAGAGGCCCAATCGTGCACGCACGCCTCGTTCCACGTTCTCCTCTTCGTCTCTCGCTCGGATCCGAGCGTCCCCGTACTCGCTATTTCTCCCTTTTCACGTTGAATTTTACCGAAGTCAGAGATCTAAACCCCGTAATAGCCAGCCAGCGAGGCAAGAGCGTCAGTGCAGCTGTCGACGCGAAAGGGCGTGCAATAGTCGGACTAAATCAAGTCTCCCAAAAAAAAAAAGGGCAAGTTTGAAACTCGCATAACTTATGGGGAAAATAAATAAGAGGCGCGATGTAACGATCTTATGCAAGGATATTGAGGGGTTTTCGCGGTTCGGATGGTTCCGTGTGGTGAAATTTTTGCATGCATGTATACACATGTGTTTATACGCATATAGCGGGCTGCATACTGAAATGATTCAGAGTTTCGTCAGTCGCGATGTGAGGCTGCAGCGAGTGTCGTCAGTGACGAAAAACAACGGCGCACGTTGATCGAAACTCCGAGCTCGGCGCGGACCTCTCGAGGAGTCGAAGTTTAGACCAAAAAAAAGGAAGAGGCGTCACGACGATCAAACAATTTTTTTCTGACTTTTTTTTATGCTCGGTTCCCGAGCCACCCGAATAGTGAAAGAGCCTCGACGCCGACTGGCGGGCAGAGCAAAGTTGGTGACCGAGACGAGGCTCTGACCGCGCTTAAAACCCGGGGATAAATTTAATCACGTCGATCGCTGCATTTGGGTTAGCGAGCGTATCCGTCCGAGAACCGGCAATTCTAGTTCGGCCTCTCGACGAATAGAATAGGATTGAGAGAAGATAATTACGTAAGTGAAACGGAAAGAGGTGCATTTTTGAGATCGTGGAGAAAAAGAAAAACAAGAGAAATTTAAGACATTGGCACGGAAGAAATGTTTGTGAAGTGAAACAAGTGCGTCGGTGTGCGAGGTGCGAGCTGGGGGATTACATAAGCTTGCTGATTTTATCTTCTTTCTTAAGTAATTGTTGAGATTTTTTTTTTTATTGGGAAGAATAAATTTGGTGATTTAGATCGATCTTACGTGGATGCTCGTTTGGTGCAACAGACCCGGATACGCTGGATTACTATCGTCATCCACGCGCACTAAATCTCACTATGACTGATCCAAAGATAGATCTTTGAGAGCGACCCAGCGCAGAGAATAACGTGAGCAAAATACTTCGATCTGATTATTCACGTATTTAAGGTAGAATAGTCTGGGAAATAAAAAAATAATAATTAATTAAAGTCGTGAATTTATTGATTCGCTTTGTGAGGTGCGATCGTGGCTGATTGTTTCGTATATCGTTTAGGATGCACCACAAGACTTACGGTTCGGTCACGGGGGACACTTTGTGTCCCCTTGGCTTTCATCCGCAGGTGCGATGGCCGACACGATGTAAACGCTGTTTCAGGTACCCAGCTAAAAAAAATGTCGACTCCTTGACGGAGTTTGCATCTTGCTGCGTTTGTGTTGCATCGTGTTTTGTACCAGATACAGATTATATATATATATTTTTTTACTTTTTGAAAAATACAGGGAACTTAATAGTTGCACTGTTATCGACAAGAAAACGAAAGATCTTGAAAGACCTACTAAGTGGTCCAGTAAGCAGCGCGTAGCAAACCAATTTTTTGTTCGCTTAAGGAGGGAGTCTCGCTGCGCGCTGACTTCGCATAAATTCGACAACAATAAGAGAAAATGGCAAGTACTTCTTGATGCTGTAAAAATCTGAAAAAAATCATGTATACTAAAGGTACTGAGAAGATTAATTTTGCATAATAATAATTGCAAAATGTTATT
>JAPYZD010001773.1:0-35710 GCA_030522725.1 Ichneumoninae sp. B BG-2022a
TTTGCTAAAACGTTTAGGCTAAGTGTGTAAACAATGCTGTAGATTTCATGTTCGAAGTCTGGATTTATATTTATTTTTTCTTTGCAACCTCGGTCATTCGTGCTGTAAAAAAAGGTGGTCGGTAATGGGGGCCATGCCCGGTCGGTATTGGACACAGCTGGTTGGTAGATGGCACATGCACTAGTGCGGCTTTATTACGCTTTATATAGGAAAATACTTGACGAAATGGATTGAGTCTACGATTTTTGGAAAGTGTTTGGTTAAAGCTATCGTTTGATGTGAAAATCATCCTCGAATTAACTTTTGTTACGTTTGACAACGCCATTCTTTTCCCCGGACGGCCTTATAGGGGTCGGGAATAGGGACATTTACCTTAAATAATGGCAAAAGTGAGATAGTTTTGGAGGATTTTGATAATGAATGATTTAAATATTGAGTACGATCTGTAAAATCGGCAACGGTGTATGAGATTGATTATCCCAATGGTAACCACGCCTCCAGGTAAATTTCTTGACCAACGCTTTATTAGTAATCGATAGAATATGGAAAGTTCCCAGATCTTGGGAATATCGCTCAGGGCTTCGAGTTCGATTTTATAAAACGCTCGCGAGGGAAAGTCCAAATCGGGATGGGAAATAATGAAGAAAAAAAAGAGCATCGAGAGATCGTGTGAGCTGCGAGGGCAATCACGAGGATAGGCGGCGTTGGCGGCACTTTGCCCCTCGCGCTTGGGATGACGTACGATTAAAAAAAAAATCTCATTTTCGTTGCACCTTGCGAGAGCCCGATGAGGAGAGGGCGACGCCCGCCAGCTCGACGGTCTGAATAATGTTTTCTCTCGAATAGCATGGGCGTGTCACGAGACTGGCAGCCTCGTAGATTTTAGCTGGAGGTAGAGCGCGAACACCGTCAATTTCTATAGTACATTACGATCCCACAGTCTTATACCATGTTCATCAACCGTTCATCAACAATCAACATTTAATCGATACATAAAGTATATACAGTATAGAACGAAACGGTCAATTCTTTTTTTCATAATTTAAACTCATTTATTATATATTATATATATTATTAAGTTATAATTATTACGTAATTATGCAAATAATACAATTGTGGGCCAGAATGTGTTTGTTAATCCAAAAAAATATTTATAGTGATTTTATAGGATGAAAGGTACATTTTTTTCAACCCATTTTCCAACGATCCTCCCTCGCACCAGTCCGAGATAAAAGGGCGCGCACCTTGCGTCACACAGAGCTCACCGCCCACAGTAAAACCCGTCTACAAGTGGCCGATCCACCTGTTGAATGTGACGGAATGCTCGTTTTATTCTCCCTCACGTGCACACCGATGCGCCCGCCGAGTGTGTCTCGCGCGTTTCCACATCCGAGACTTTTTCACACCGTCTCATCCGCTCCTGATCCAACTATTCCTCCCGAGACCCATCAAAGATACCGCCATGCCGTGCCGAGTGCTGCTTCCACGAGAACAAAAAACGATTACGATAACGACGTTTCACACTGCACCTTCTACATAGCTCTGATACTCCCACAGATAAACTATTGAAAAATAAAACATCGTCGATAGAGATACTCGATGGGTTGTAAAAATAATATGCAGTAACGTTGACACTACGACTTTGGAAGGCGCGACCTATTAACTCCACACGACAATCCATCAATCCTTCTCAATCCTTCCAAACATTATTATTTTTCTGAATTTTCATTTTTTTTATGTATTCATATTTATCAAATCCATTGATAAATTCGACGCGTGCGTTTCTGACGAGATTCTACGGCGACGCAATCAATAATACAATAACGGCAGACGAGTAAAATCAATAAAAGAACCTAGCGGTACAAGCGGTGGATGTAACTGTCCTGTCATTACAGTTTAAAAATGTTCGTCGCGTTGGTGCATCGTTACGACTATGGAAATAAACATTTTTAGCGCATGCACACATAGGATCTCGTCCGACGATGCATCATCCATTCCTTTTGCGTCTCGCTACCCGTCGGATTGCGACGAGTGCGATAAATCGACGGGCTATCCAGTCGTTCGTGCGACGGACGGTCGAAACTTGTTCGAAACGGTTCGGAGCCGGAATTCATGCGGTTGGAAAGGATTCTAAAGCCCGGCACGAAGAAAATTATCTTCGCTGCTATCTTATTCTTCATCTTCGTCCGTAGATTCGCCGGGTTTCAACGACCTTTATTAGTGGACGGGACTCGGTCTAAGCGGTCGAACGTCTTGTTTGCCTTTCCGCCTAATTCACTCACACACGGATGCAGCCTGTGATATTGAAAAGCGCACACGGGCCGCAAATGTGTACTCTCACACAGGCGAATTGTCGGGGAACATAGCCACTCTCGGAACGCTGTCGTCTTTCAGGCAAGTCGCACCTGTCCGCCGCTCGTCCTCCACCGGCGCAAAGCTTTAAGCCTGTCAGCGAGATTCATACGGACTCACGGATTGATATATCTGTGCGAGTAGCGTGCAGCCCTCGCACTCGCGGAGGTACGAATATGCTTCTATACAGCCACTCTTGATATCTCTTCCGCTTTTGCTTCTCCGTCTTCGTCTTCTTATTCTTCTTTTGGCTCGATATCTTTCAACCGCCACCACTAGCTTAGACACAGCCCGATTCACTCGAGGAATCGACGAATCAAAATGCAGATTAAACGTTATAGTTGGAGATTTTCAGACAAAAATATATGTTACGGAAATAAATTTTTGAACCGATTTTGAGATATGATACTTGTAGGAGGTGGTACAAACGCACAGTTTGTATTAAAGCGTAAAGGATTTCGGACAAGCTAAATATTGTAATATTTTTAATTCGTCATTTTGGAATATATAAAATGGAATTTTTTTGTTCAATAAATGACTAATTTATGTATTTTGGTGTAAAACAAATATCAAAGAGCGTAACATAAGAAATATATAATATATAGTATATGTAAATAACGAGATGAAAAAAAAAATAGAACGTATTTATGAATCTTATTTGTATACGATCGCGAGAATGCGATCGGATACTTCGTACAAGTAATAAAGTATCATTTACGTTGCGTAATAGCCCGCAGCATCGCTCGATTACTCGGAAAACCTCTGAGAGATCGAGCGTGTTCGGCGGGCATCTCGCACACGCTGCGAAAACGCGCAGCAGACCGTACGTTGACGATAATCGATGCCGAAGCGACGTGGCTCGTTTGCATGCGAGAGCCATTTCTACCGTGAACTTGGAACCTCGTTCGTATAAATTGCGGCCCGACGAGTTTATTAATCATAAACGAGCCGAGGCGCGTAAGAGCGTCGGAACTAGATAAGCGGATAGCGAATAGTGTGAAGGGAAAATTTATATGAAAAAATAAATAAAAAATAAAATAAAAGACGCAACATTAAAAAAATGCACCAGGTGCATTAGGAGGTGGGAATAGATCGATCTTGATACTTCGATGAGGGAGGCGCGCCGATCACGAGAACCAATCGAACATAGGATTTCAATGTCGACGTCGTTAAGCTGATATCCAAGAGATTTATTAATCATTCACGCTGCCCGTTTTTTCAATTATTTTTTTCCCATCCGGTTTGTACATTTTACAAACATTTTTTATTCAGAAAAGATGCATATTTTATGTGATTTTTATAGCGCTATCGCCATTGACGATTTGTCGTGACTGATTATCGAGCCGGCTCTTTTAACTGCGCCCTATGGGGTATTATTTTTTATTTTTTCAAATTTCAATACTTGTCAGCGATGTTGCCAAGGATTTCGCAGCTCTCTGCAAGTAGCAGTAGCGAGTCGGAGGAGAGTTTCGAATTTCGGTTAAAGCGTACACAGACGACTGATCATTCGCTCTTTGAAAGCCGAGAGAGTCGCTTATTCGAGCTATAGATCTTGTTGGTGAGCTGAGCTGAGTCTTCTTCCATCTTTCTCTTGCGTTCGCACTGCGGATTCGTCAAACGTTGAAGGATGAGCACATCAAAGCCGACGGCGGTAACGCGGGTTTCTCGTCCGACTTCTCTGTACCGATATTATTAGATCGGTACGACAGAGCTTGCGCGGGCGGACTTGGCTAAAATTAAAACTTCACACCCCCGCTCGAGCTCTTGTTATTTGCACCTTCTTGCGTAGATACCCGACTAGTTACTATCGTCATAGGATCTCCGATTCTAAGCTCTGTGACAACTGCTACATCATTGACGTCGCTTGCGATAACGAGCCAGAAGTTCGAGCTGCCAAATCCACATTCCGTTTATAAAACAAAATTTATTTTTGAACGGTCCTGTGTATAACGCAGCTTGGATAACATAATAATAATAACGACAATACTAACCGTGGCTCGAGGATTTTTAAAAAAGGAATCAAAATTTAGAGAGATTTTCAAGGAATTTTTTTCTTCGTCAGATATATCCATTATAGATCATCGATTAATCATTGTCATATATGATTAAAATGATACGAGTAAATATGAATGAATTTTAGGAAACATAGAAGCGACTTTATAATTATCGACGACAAATTAGATGCGGAGATGTTTTTCCGATATTTATTTATCAAACGAATTGATCATCAGATCGATAGAGAACAGAGATGCAGTAGCTGTGGAACTGTTACGTGTCGAATTGTGGAGAACCCGGCCTCGAGACAGTAGGGAATCGTCGTCGTTCTTCGTTGGTGTCTTAATTGAGTCTAAACTCACCGGCATGCCAAGGGATCTCCAGGCGATCGGGACCAGGGATCACGATTCGATCTTCGACGACAGATGGACCGATCGATAAACCGTCGCCGGGCACGACGAGAAATCACGGACGT
Organism: Ichneumoninae sp. B BG-2022a; assembly: GCA_030522725.1. Taxonomy (NCBI): domain Eukaryota; kingdom Metazoa; phylum Arthropoda; class Insecta; order Hymenoptera; family Ichneumonidae; species Ichneumoninae sp. B BG-2022a. The sequence continues at coordinate 4,823 of JAPYZD010001773.1, forward strand.
CTGGTTGACTCTCTCTCTCTCGAGATTTTCTCCCCGGCGAACGATTTGCCACGATCACGGGAGTGACGGACAAACGAGACGTCGAAGGGGCTCGGACTCTGATCGATGTTTACAGATGCTTTTTTTAATTTGATTTTTTTCATTTATTTTCTTCCTTAAGACAATAATGGAACCTCATCAGATTTATTGCTCACATCCTCACGCATCGATTTCCCTTCAATGAATCCAAAAAATGTCAATTTTTGACGAAGCAGCGCAACGACAAAGGTGCCGAATCAGCAAGACCCATGTTTAGCAAAAGGCTTACCAAAAAAAATGCTATTCAATCCCGTACAAAATTTTGTCCGGCACGATGATTAGAAATTGCAGCAATCGATATCTGTCCGTCCAATGATTTATTCAATTTCTCACCTCAAACTTTGGCTCATGGCGATCCCACTATTAATCATCATGTTCTCGGAGTCGTTCGTTGGGAAATTTCTGAAAGATACGGCTCATTAAGAAACGAGCGTCTCAAAGGACGCTTGACCGATTCGCAAAGTGTCGGACGGTCTCTGGCGCGCCGTCGGAAAAGTGAACGTACGCGACGACGAAGACGAAAGCGGAATCAAGAATATTTCTTTATAACGTGTGTAAGAGGCCCCCCCTCCAGCGGTGCACCGAAGAGATGCAATTTACGGTAAAATTACTGAAGGCTCGAGGCGTGAAGAATTTTGAGAGGCGTGCAACAAGTGGTTGCCGGGTGCAACAAGTTATTGCTGGAATACTCGGAGAGTTGTGTACGGATTCAGCGCATCGTGGCAAGTTTTGCCGCGCATCGTCTTCGTTCTCGGTCGGCGTCGCGAAAAAAAAAAAAAAAAATGTTCGCTCTATCGTGCCTCAACACCATCGCTCGCAAAGAGAATTCGTATTAACTTCGCTCACGACAGGGGTATACGCCGCGAATTCCCTCGTCAATTTCGTTCCAACTTTACGCCTGCTTTCCGCAAACCCGACGAACGATTGTTCGATCGACAATTCGTGCCTTCCAGCGACGCTCACCGGAAGTCTCGCCGATAATCTCAATCGCTATGAAGTTCTTGGAACATATTTTCCGCGAAGAAAAAAAATAAAAAATTTATTGATGATTCATTTAATCCATCTACACGGTAAGAAAGGTTCGCACTTTTAACACAAATTTCTTGTTCACGGTTCATGGTCTCATCTTTTCAGCGATAAAATAAAATTCTGACCGGAAGTTTGCACCGACGTTCTGCGGATACAAGTCTTGCATTGAAAAAAGTTATTCCGCCACGTACACAGAAAAAAAAATATCGTTGAATCAAGTAAAATTTGCTTGCGGGCTGCCGAAGAAGAAAAAACGTTGTTTCAATTCCACTCTGACTTCGTTCAATTTCATACCGGATTGAAACGATAACATGTCACCTTGACAGTCTTGCTGTTGTTGTCTCAATATCATATAGAATTGTAGGGATTGAAAGTAGAATTGAAACAAACATTTTTTTCTTCGGCAGCCCGCAAGCGAATTTTTTTTCAGTGTATTAAAAAAACTGATTAAATGATTTTGCATCATTGAGTGAGTAATCTCGATTATTTATCTACTGCCTACAGCATTGTCGTTTACTTCTCTTTTGTTCTACGCCATCTCCGCCTTTGGATCCCACAATGTCGCAGGACAAAATGCTCGAGAAGCTCGGGAGAAAGCCCCGGCAAAGCTGAGAATTGAATCGGGGCGAGGGGAGAGAAAGAGCGGGCTCGTAAGTTGCAGCGAGAAAACAAGGCTAGGGTGCACGCAGCGTGTAAAGCTCCCGCTCGGACCCACCCAGCGCGTTTTCGCGAGCCGTGAAAAGCTCCTGACGTTGTATTTCGTAGGTTGAATCCGTTGCTGACGTCGGCGACGCCACCGACGCCGCGCAATTTCCGACGGAGTTATATGAGAGAGAGAGAGACGACTCTCCTGGCATTTCGAACAACACGCGTGCTGTCTCGCACGTCATAAATTATAACAATGCACGTCTCGGACAATGAGCCAGGAGCGTTGTCGCTTCCTAGATTTTTTTTCGCTCTCGCCATGCGTCTTGCAGTTTCGCATCGGGCACGTCGCGACGCCTCCGAGACGCAAGGTCGGTCTCGACGTTGGCCGACGTTTGTTACACATATCTAATACACCACGGACGAGGCTCGGAGCTCGTTTTTGCGACAGGGTCAACAAACGATTCGCGGGGCATCGCAACCATAATGAATACTCGAGGACCCAAGACCCGACCGAACCGGTAGATAATAAATTATGTTTATGCAACGGTAAGTGGATGGACAGGACGGACACACGGCACACCAAGTTCACCGAAGCTCAACCATACCTTGTGTACGATAATCTTTATTTATAACTACAATTATTTCCGCGGCTCGAGTTCGCGAGGATTTTTTTTTGTGAGCTCGGTTTTCAACTATGTATATCCGTGCTCGCAGACGCATCGACTTCCTTTTTCCTCGTGTCCAAAAGACCGGGAGGGTCGTGTACACACGTACGCGAAGACGGTCGCGATTCGCGGACTTCAAGCTCGATGCTTCAGCGGCATCTCTCCCGCCGCGAGAACAACGCGTCCTACACGACTCGTTGTCAGGCGGACGAGACAAGCGTTATGTCGTGTTACACGTCATAAATAACGTTCTGTCTCATATCTCACGAGGCACCCGCGCAACACTCGCTGATGGACAATGAGACGATGTCGTGACTCGCCCTCTCTGTGTCCTGATAATTTCACGCTTTGCATATTATTTTGCTTTGCGATGTTTTGTCGGCGGGTTTCTTGTAATGTCTCGTTGACACTTTAGCGACGCGCGCTGGAGGATCCTGAAATTGTTTCGATGATTTATTTTTCATCGCTCTGTTCATTAGATTGGGTAGATTAAAAAAATTGTGACGAAGGATTGGGTATTTTGTCCCAACCTTTATTTTTATTTAGTCCCAAGCTACCGGGCCTTGTGTAGGGTAAAAGTGGGGACTATGGCCCGGTCCATATATCATTGATTTACGTGTTAATCCAGGTGGGCCATATTCACCACTTTTCCCCTATTTTTTCCCATAAAATACAATAGGCAGCTGACTTTTTCCCTAATTCTATACGAATACAAAGATATCGATATTGAAGAAAAAAAAATCGTAAAATGAGTCGAAAAAAAATCTTACTCATCGTTTCAAGGCTAGGTTCAATGTATTTTTTCTGCTGATCGTGAATTTGCTACTTGTTTCACGTCTACCTTGATATTTCATACGAAACCCACGCCCGAAGAGAGAGTGGAGAGGGGGCGGGAAAAAATTGTTTTTAGCGACTTACACAAGAACGACGAACTCTGCGAACACGGAGTGAAACATTTAATTGCGTTGCAACATTGCGGAGTCTGATCGGACTCGACACGCAAGCTCTGTCTTGTCACCGTGGGAGCGTGTAGGTGTCGCGTCCCATCAAGTATTCTCATCCGAGAGACTTCTTACATTTCTCGAGACCCTTTCTACAACACACATACCCACATCTCCTCGTATTATTATGACTGACCCGCGTGCTTAATCTTCCACGAGCTTAGCTCGAATCTCCGCGCTATGTCCCAACAACGACTCTCCTCGTGTTTCAGACATTATCACGGTTTATCACTTCCACATTAAAAGACAGTTCCATGTTGTTGCGGTTAATAAATTTTATATTTTGCCGGCTCTAGCCGTAAAAGTGACCGAAAACATCCAAAGATCAAGAGCCTCGTGAGATGATAGAGAGTGAAAAATTTACATAACATACAATATAAAATAAAATATAAAAACATTTACGATGAGTCGATAAATCAATAAAATATTTATCCCTCAAAAATAACATTCAGATTGCAAAGCCGCGCCAATGAAGAAGTTCGATAGATTGCACGGAGGATCAAACACACTGATGTCCGAAAATTCGAAGAAGATGGATGAGGATGAGAGTTTTGGCAATCGGAGAACCACTGAAAGAGCGTGCACGACCTTATTAATAATAGCGGAATTTCTCGCAAGTCATACATGTGTTACATACATACTCAATGAACATATGTATGTACTGTTGAGAGTGAGAGAGACGATGTCTCGTTGGTTCCATAAGATCTAACTTTTGCGAGGGCGTGAAAGACAGAACTAGTGTCTTCTGTGTTCTGGTTGTGTTTCCACGGTCCACCGTCTAGCTCGGTCCGTCGGTCGGTCGGTCCGTCCGCCGCTCGTTGTCGGGGGTGGTCCGAGGGTGTAATAATAGCGAGTATAATACGAGCGGAGAGTTGAGCCGGTTCTCCTCAGCCTCCTCATCTGCCACGAATATACACCGTGTATACCGGGTAAAGACACTTCGTACGTGAACGAAACTGGCGAGCAGACGAATAGTCCCCGGCACTGATTTATCCAACGCCGTCACAGGAATCTCTAATCTACCACGTCTACCACCTCGTCGCGAGCGTGCCTCGCAGTAACGCTACCGCCCTCCGACCGAAAACGAGAATTCGTGACGAGCCACTCGTTATTACAGGGAATCCATTACTCTTGGAGCGGGATAACGATGAGAATAATAAGAATAAGAATGAGAGAAAGGAGACGGTGAAATAGTTATCTTTTACTCTGGGCCGAAGCTGGCTCGCGTGTTCATCTTGAAATTCCACGACGATTCCCCTGACGCGCGACAAAAAGGCAGGCCCTCGTCCGCATTCGGAGACTCCGGAAACGCTAAGGGGAAGAGAATTTTGCAGACAACCGACACAACACGTGGTCCCTTTCTCAGGACCCAATCTTTTTGTACGGACGTGCAAACGACGATGATACATAGAAATACAAAAATTATTCGGCACTTTGAGAAAATAAATGTATATCAAAGGAACATCCATAATTAGTTCCTCAAATTTGACAAATTTCTTTTTAAATTTATCAAAATGGGTCCATAATACTTTTTTTTTTTCTTTTGCACGTTCGATACTCTCAAGCGACACCCGGCTATATAATTTCTGAATTACACGCTAATCGGACTAGGCCATATTTACCTCGTTTTACCGCTGCACTTATGATACACGAGGTAACGACAAAAAAGGTGAACTTCCTCGCAACACTGCCTCTCCGTGACCCTGTTGAAATTTCCTTCCCAACAAATTTATTTATCACCGTCTGGAAGCTGTTTCTCCCGTTGCTCCTTTTTCCCCGCGCCAGCCAGCGTCTTCCTGACGTGCGACGTCTAACCGTTGGATTTCGAGTGTATAATAACCGGGGGTACGCGGACCAGACCGGTCTGCCAGTTTCTCTCATACTAATAAACCTCGCTCGTACACCTACGGTATTCTAATTCTATAATAATTTCACGTTCTCGTAATACACCTATCCACTCCGCCATGCAATGGCTGAGTTGACTATAATATCTTTTGCCGGAGGAGTCTCTTTGCCCCGCGTGTCTGTACGTCTGGGTCCGTGTCCGAGTCTGCTGTCCCGAGTTTGTCGCACGAGCCGCGTGAAGCTGATTTTTCCGCGGAGCGGCGAGGACCCCTTCACTCGGACGATTCGCTGTTTGGCAGTTCAAACCTGTTTCATATAGTACGCGCTCCATGCTCTCGGGCATTTCTGCACCGCGAGTCAACGAGGCGTCGGTGGTCTAAGTTTGCCCTGTGCAAGTTAGCCCATGCCATCGCACAGGCCAACCCTGATATATTAGATTCATGCCGCGGGTTACATAACTCCCCCGGAGTTTGCCGCGCATCGCGTAGCCGCCGTAATTCGGCCTCCTCCTCCGCCTCGCGAAGTTTTCGCCGTCGGCGTCGTCGTCGTCGTCGTCTCCGTCTGCGTCGTCTGCATCGTCTGCAAAGACACGTTAAGGAATGTGCAGCGACGAGTTTCTATAGTTCGAGAGAACCCGGTGGGACGGAGAGGGAGAGGAAGAGAACGGACTTCGTCTCGGGGACTCGCCCACACGAGAGAGACTCGCCTACGACCTTGTTGTTCCGCCATCGGAGTCTTCTTATTCTTGTTTCCAACCCGTACCGAGTCTGCTCGATGAATCAAGCATGCGATGCACTTTCGATCGGATTCCCGCGAGAACGCGCAGCCAGACGACGTCGGTCCGCACGATGGTGCACGCGAGCATGAGAGATTAGAGGGTTTGATGGAAGATGAGAGGGAGATCCAACTTGTCCGAAGGGGTTCGAACCCACGCGACGACGTAGATGAGGGATAACAGCTCGATCGGAAGATGACTCGAGGGAGACGTGGGTTCGATCCGGCAAATCAATGTTGCGGCGAAGTGTTTTTTTACATTCGAAAATCTCAACTTCGTCAGTTTTGTACAAAATTTTGTAGGGTTTTTTTTAAAGATAGTCAGGTGGTTGCCGACGATGATATATCGCTCGGTTGCGCATAACGCGCAGCGACCTAAAATTATGCAGATAGCTGGGTCAAAGAAAGCGAGAAATAAGAGCCTGATGATTATACTTAGAGACGGCGAAAAAGGAACAGACCACAAAAAACGTGGAGTCACACGAATGAGAGGAGGGCAAGCGTGTGTCGCTTTGGGCCAGTTGCGAGGCGTGTCTGGAGAGATCACTCCGTTTAAAAGGACATTTAGCGGAGGGTGTAGCCTAACAGTTGGACATTAGATTATACTCCTTTATTCGAACGTTGATCACTGAATTACGAAGAGAGCCGGCAGGCTTCCCGTTCCACCTACAAAAAATATGGAAATTCAGGTCTGTGCAACGTTGAATTACACCGAAAGAACGATAATGAACGGCAACGTAAGGTTTACCCTCTGAAATTCTCGAAACTGCAAGATGTAACGATTATTGTGTGCACCCGGTGGACCGAGGCGATAAAATCTTTGACGGAGATGCATGAAATCCAAGCGTCTCTGTTAAAGTCGACCAAAGAAACGAGATACGACGTTGACGATGTCGACGACGAAGAGAGGCGGCGAAATTCGCTCGTAAACTCTCGCGCTCACAGCTCAAAAAGCTCGTGGGTGATCTCGAATAGTTTTCAGTACGCGAACGAATTAACACCTCGTTTAGGGTCAAACGGATCCGAAAACACCAACTAAACGTCACTCGTCGCTCTCTCAACACTGTCGTGTGGTAACTCGCGTTGGAGCTAGACCGCCCGCGCATAAGCATAACTACTGTGTTATATGCCAAACATCGGTTTTAATAGACCGGAAAACAAACGACTCGGGAGACTTTACGTTCGCGGGATAGAGATTCGTGTTAGCGCCTGTGCTCGCGGATGACGATGGAGATGTTGAAGACCGTTTGTCCGACCAGCACTTGAACGAAATTTATGAATGGATATTAAATTCAGTGAGGCAATACACGCGTAGAATTGTTTTTTTCTTTCGATAAATTTACTTGAATTTAATCTAACGTGTACTTTGAAAAGTAATTTGTTTGAAAGTGGTTTTGCGTGTGTCCGTGTGATTTTTCCCTTCGTCATCGCGTATAATAATAAATATCACCAAAGACTATAAAATGGAACACTAGATGGTATACTATTATTCGATTGAATTCAAGTAAATTCAGTCGATTAAAATAAGAAATTTCTATACGTGTCGCAGGACAGACTCCATGTTCCGGGAGATTTTGGATCCGGGGTTCTGCGTTTATATTTAGGAATTTCAGTGGATTAGAAAAACATCTATCGAACGAGTCGCAAGTCGTTCAAGCGACAGGTCCGAAGTATCGGTATATCTTCCAGTGGATCGCGGCGAACGGGAGGAGCTTTCTGTAGTGGTTTGTGAATAGCGATATTACGGTGACACATCGGGGTAACTTAGGAGATCGCTAATGGCCACGCAAGGTACTCGTAGAAGAGCTTTATCGATGTAAACAACCGCTAAACTTCTCGGCTTGAGGCGAAGAAGGCGCGGAGAGCGAGAGTGGGAAAGAGAGACGATGGGACGGAGGAAGAGGATCGCTCTCTGCTTGCCCCTGTGCCAAAGTGCCGTTATATTTTTAGAAACGCACTCAGCATAGTAGCGTCAACGTCGACGACGAAGAGTCTCATCTCACGTCAGCCATACGCCCTCGCTTGATACCGCTTTTCGATCTATTGCCTATATACTTGACGATGATACACTTCGCAATGACAAATGCGCGTTGGCCGCCGATGAAGGAGGCAATTTAAGAGCCGAAGGCTTAAATTCCCCCTGGTTTCGATCCTCGAAGCTTCGCGTCGCCTAAACGTATACTCAAAGGTTTCAAAAACGAGGAAACAGGCGGAACATAAAATCTGACAAAAATGCTTGAGATATCGTATCTAGGACGCGAAATGAGGCCCACAATTTTTGTTATTCTATATCGTGTCGTTAAAAGCCATACTATTCTGTAACTGGACAGTAGATATACTTATAGCAAAATAAAATTAATAAAATTAATAATACATTTTTTATTGTGAACGGGAAATGTTTATCAAATGTAATGTAAGGGTAAAAAGTTATCGGAATAAAATAAAGTAAAAAAAGCAATGGTTTGAGGAATACTGTGCACAATATATATAAACGGTTTATTTTTCTGATACAACATATATGTCTCGAGTCCACAGACTCTCTGATAGAAGCGCTCGTCTTGTTCTTATCGAACTCGCGTTAACGCAAGCCCTTATTCCCCTCTGTCCATCCGTACCCGGTAAATAGTTCTTTCACTAGCGACTTTCGGCGGAAACTTTTATTCTATAAATCCACCACTTCACAGTACGAACTTTTTTCTGTGTATTTTGATAAATACACAGGAAAAAAAGTCACAAAGAAGCACAAGATCGTCAATGACATCGATATCCCGCGATTCACCTTAAACCTCACCAATTCGAAGTCAACAGAGGTCAATCTCAAAACATTCGTCATAAATCCCCCTCCCCCCCTAAAAACTTCGTTAATTATCCCCGACAGCCTGTCATACCTCGTGGTTTTCATCCGGTCTAACGCACCACTACTGTGTCTCGTGTTCCGTTACAGAACATAGTTGAGTATCGCGACGAGGTATGGATACGGGAACGATACAAGGGTTGTCTCTATACGACAAGCGGTCATCGCCGCATTAACGGGGCACGGAGGAATCGCATCGTATTTTGCCAGTCGCGTGCGCTTGTCGTCGGGGTTCTCTCTCTTTTCGAAATAGACTCTCAATGCTTCATAGTGCGGGTCGCATGGGGCGTGATGTGACAGGCCGTGTGTGTCTTTCTTGATGCGGACCGCTCGCAATGATACGCTTGCCAACGGATCTCCCTCCATCTCTTCGTATCTCTCGGCTCGCTCTCTCTCTCGCCGGCTAACCATTATGAACAGCTATAATAACAGTGGACCCGAGGCAAGGATGGTGGGACGGAGGGTGGAGAACGTTCAAGATCCGATGTTGGGCCCTCATTAATGGAACGTTGCGGACTATGAATCGTCCATGATCCCACCTTAGTGAACGGACCGTCTCCGTCGTCGTCGTCGTCGTCCAACTCCGTTGACTTCATCTTCGTTCCGTCTTTCCGCGACTCTAGAGCATCGTCTCTAGCATCGTCTATGAATGTAACTCGAATTCGTCTCGACGCTGGGACAGAGGCGCAAGAGGGAGAGGGATCCGAGCATGAGGAGATCCGCGGAGCGCGAGATAATAATAACGGGGTAATGGCGAGAAGAACGGTGCGGATAATAATAATGGCTCGCAATTTATCTCTCTCATTATGTGTATAAAGTGGGACGCTTGGGAAAATGCAGAAGCTCGAGCGAGGATCGGCTCGGTCCGTCTCGTGCCGCACGCCCGCCGTGCGTCAATGCGTGAGCAGCGTTTTCGCACCGCTCGGTTATGTCGTAAATAACTGCAACACCCAGTATAACGCGAATTCGCGAGGACGGAGAGAGGGAGCGAGACTGGAGGAAGCGAGAAAGATCGAGGAAGAGGCGACGGGATTTTCGCTGGTAAGAGTTTCGCGCACTGTTATATTCCGAATCGTTATAGTTCGCCGTTTGGAGCGCGGAGGCCGCTGGGACAGGTGAAAGAGGCCTGCGAGATACTCTCTTCCTAGAGCTCGGGTAGTTCAAACTGACCGTGAGAAAAGTAGGGAAATCAAAATAACTTACTACATTTCAATATTTCGTGGAACATTGACGGTAATCTATGAATAACTGGGGAATAATTGTTTTTGAGAGGGTTAAAGAGGCTCGGGATAATTTTCCATAAATTAATTTGCGACTTGTAACACGAAATCTATTTATGCGGTATCTCGTTAAACGCAGAGGCCCAGATATCTCCTGGAATCAGAGAATTTAGCTTTCGGAGCCTGTATTTTTGCAATGTGTGCTATACGGACATGGCGCCTAATCAAAGACGTTGATTACGTCCTGTCGCATCGATTTCACCACAAAGAAGCTAGCGGATACTGACGTTGGACGAAACAACGTCATGAGGACAGTAGTACAAAAGTAGATTCGGCTTACTTCACACGAAAACTATAAAAATCGGTAAAAGTTTGGAAACAAAATCTAAAAAAAAGATCGTTTTGAGCCTACTCTTCCAAATTATGCACTGGAGGAAAAAATCATCTCGGTTAACTAAATTAGCGCTTACGGATGTCGATAAGAATAAAATATACATCATTGTCATAGTAAAAACGAACCATAAAATTTAACTGACTATTAGTTTGTCCAGCTAGGTATTTTACGTAGGTTTGAAAAAGCTTTTTTATCGATTATACAGTGATTAATATCAATTCGTTTGGACCATAGTAATCTCCCGAGTATCTTCCACCCCGATGAAAATCGTACATCTCCGATCGTCCGTAGAGTCCGCGAGGAAACCGGCTGGGATACTTGTACACGACCGCTGACCACACATCCCACAGCGTTATCCTGTTCGTGAAAACGACTTGGGGGGGTTTTTCGAGATCGCGAGGAAACGGAGGCGGCGAAGAAGAAGGCCGGGCTCTCGAACGCGTCAAGTCAGGCCAAGACTCTCCACGGCTCGTTATTCATAACTCTAGGCGTTTTGTCGCGAACAGCGTTAGCCCTTGTATCGTAAGTGCCAGGCGTCGACGTCGTCCGCTCGTAATTAACTACCGAGCGAGGAGAGTGAGGAGTTTCTCTCTCGAGCGGGCGAGCGACCCTCCTCATCACGATTCGACGACCGAGGAGCATGCACGAGTTTCCAGAGTGGACGCAGACGAAACCAATAGGTAAACCAAGAGTTTCCAACGACGACGACGACTACGACAAGCAACGATGCTGCTGAGAGCTAATGGCCTCCCGGTGTACCGCGTCACGGGAGACACGCCGATCTTCCAGATCGCCAAAATTAAGAAATTCTTTGAATGAACATTTTTTTTTACCTCGTACTAAAAATGTACAGCTAGCGTTAACATTTGTGGCTTTATTAAGACATTTTGCATTGGTCTCTGAAGATCGACAGAATAGAAAATCTATCTCAGTTTAAAAGAGTCGCATCTTTGAAACGGATCGGTTAATTAACACGAAATTTTCACTACAATCATTTTTTCAAATATTTTTTTGACAACCTCTCCCGCGGCGTTAATTAATTGTTTTTCACTTCGTATATGCGTGGCGCTTGTACCGGGCAGACTTCGAAGGGTTGACCGACAGCGATATAGTTATTTCTATGGCAAGGGCGTAGAAAGGGAATTGACGAATGTGAAAATGCCACACAAGCCGAAGGCGTTCATACGAGTCAGAACTCTCTTTTCTACGCCCATGTCATTCACATAATTTTTCCTAACAAATTCACGACAACCTTTTCCGCACTAGTACGGGAAAAATAGCATATTGCGTTTTTACGCATGCGCAGTATTTTTCCCGCACGTGATGCGAAAAAGTGCCTTTCTACACACACTTCACAGGAACGGAATGTGTGATTTTACGTGCATGCGTTAGGAAATAGTACATTTCGATACGAGTGTGAAAAAACTTTTTCTGATGAGTGTGGGTTTGCAGCATGAGCCGAAGGCGAGTGTTGCAATTACACGAGTTCAGCAGACGTTTTTCGCACGAGTATCGGACAAAATTTTATTTCACAAGAGTAAAATAAAAGTTATTTTATTTTATTTTATTTTATTTTATTTTATTTTATTTTATTTTATTTTATTTTATTTTATTTTATTTTATTTTATTTTATTTTATTTTATTTTTTTATTTTATTTATTTTATTTACTTATTTTATTTATTTTAATGAAATAATGAAATTACTTGAGGATTCGTTGAATCCGTTGTTTCCTTTGCTCACCATTATAATTTACTTTCTTCATACCCACACGATCCTTAATTTGAATTTTGTTTTGTGGCACATTTGTGGCGAGGAAGAAACACGCCGAGACGTCGACGCGTTGTCTTTTTCCGGACAGGAGCAACACGGGACTACAGTGGATGCAAGAGGATGCCCGCGCGAACGAGGAGAACAGAAGAGGCGGAGAAGAGGGATCCAAAGGAGAAGCCGAGGAGCCCGCTGTCTGAAAGAAGCAAATTAATTTAAGCTTCCGAAACGTTCGCACGTTACAACGAGACACACTCGGGAGTCTCCTCTCGCCGCCTACTGACAAAGAGTGTATGTGAAGTATATACGCGAGAGAATAAAGGGGCGGAAGGAAAGAAGCGAAGCGGGCGAGAATGAACAGCAAACAGCAAAAGAGCGAAAGCTATGGGCAAGAGGAAGAAGACGATGGTGAGAGCGAGTGAGAGCAGCGAGTCCGATGCCGCTCTCTATCGCGACTAAAAAGTAACCAAGAGAAAATCGCGCCAGACAGTGGAGGGCGTGGGAGATACATTTATAAACTCTTCTGTGAAGCGAAGATGTTCTTGGGCGCGCTTGCGATTCTCTGATTTACGCGCGAAAAACCGGTAGAAATGGACCTCCACTCCATTCCTCGAGGCAGCCCAGGCCGATCCCGAAGGGAGACGATGGATAGAACCGAGGGCGCAGACGACATCCTTACTGTGGGACATTATATTTTTGTTTTTTCTTTGACATAACAACGTCGGCTTTATCTCGTTTATAACGTTATAACCCAAGTGGCAGATTGTTACCATCATTTTTAGAGATTTTTCGGGGTAAATAAAAATTTGTACATTTAATTAACATTTGCTGTCCACAAACTTCCACAATATATATTTTTTTATATAACAAATTGTTAAATGCACAAGGAAAAAATTGTGAGTATTTGTTGATAAGAAATGTTGGTTAAAATTAGAAAACTTTTTTTTACTTTGGCGCGAAATGGATTGAAATAGACCTTTTTATTTATTTATTTACTTTTTATAACCTTTTTTCGTCCCTTGCCGTCCGACAGTTGATTTAACATTCAGTAGGTGTTGCCCGCTCGGTAGCTCCCCGAGCGGTCTTTGAGACAGTCTCCGAGAGCATAGTCTCTCTAGCTCACTGACCCGGAAATACCGGAGCGAAATTGCGTGCAACGAGACTAGAGAGGAGCGCGTCGCGCGGAACGCGAGTGCTCCGGCTACTCTCGAGGTCTCGGGCTGCGTGTCGCCTCGGAGACACCGAGAGATCACCGCAGAGGGGATCACGCGCGCACCCTCCGTCTCATACCTAATAACGAGATGAAGACTCGGCGCAGCCGGGGTTCCACTCGCTTCTTCTCTCGTCACATCGAGACGTCAGGCAATCTGGAACTTTGTTGAGGTAGCTTCGTCACCCCTCACTCCAAGATTAGGAATTTATTTTTATTATTTTTTTTATTTCTTTTTTTTCATCAACTCTGCGCCGAAACCCGCGCGAACCTTGCGCAATAAAATGAACGGTAAGTTCGCGTATTCGACTAAGAAAATAAATAAATTTAAATCTCAACTATCAAATCATCGTTTCGAGTACATCATTGCCGATCTAAGGCTTTTAAATTTCGCGTGTTTCGGCGAAATATTAATAGTAGTACGTGTATTTATTGACACGCATTTATAAATATCGACGATATATTAACGGCTTTTTTACATATATATTGTAGGGGGGAGGGGGCTAAGAAATAAAACCTGCTACAACGATACCGATACCATAGATCCATTGCTTGTCACACAAAAATTGTATTGGCACCCGTTTTAGAAGGATGCTTAAAAAAATCATCTGGGGCAAAATGGGATACCCTTCGATTGGACTCGCGACAATTTTTGTCAGCTAGATACAAAAAGTCCTGATAGCAAGACCTTGATATGACAGCGAGACAGTCCTGACAGCTATAATTTTGGGGTATCCCATTTTGACCCGTATCAGTATCGCGTTCGTCTTCCCGGTTTTGCCCCGCTTGCCCATTTTGCCCCGGTCTCCCCTAGATCATAGAGTGCAACAAAATAAGAAAAAAGATATTGTACCATCGACCGGAGTCCTTCAGCTCGGGTTTCTCTTTGGTTTAGTATGAAATACGGTAGTGGCATGGAGAAAAAAATTGGTTATTTGCAGTTGAGACACGGTTTTGCCTATAGCGTTTCCTTGTATATTCTTGCGATGGTTTCGCATATGGTGTGTGTAGGAAATTTGTGTTTGGGAATAGTATGTGATGTTCGTTGAATGCAGAGCTGTTCTATGTGAAATATTAATGAACGAAGGAAATCAATTATAAAAAAAAAGAAGTACAACGACGTACAACGAAGTATTATTATTCGACACAGTGAAATAATAAAGTTAAGGCGTTTAATATACATGCATTATCTTCTTTTTTTTATTCTTAATTCTTCTTGTTTTATTCTTAATTTTACAATAAAAAGAAAAACTGAACGTTCGCCGACACGAAACATTTGTTAAAACGTGCAAAGCCATCGTCACCAGCTTGCCAGGCGCTGACCCTTGAAATTCCCAGAATAATTAGAATCCAACAGTGGTCAAGACTACATTTTCCTCGTCCCTATGCATATACGGAGAGGGAGATATATATCCCCCCCTCCCCCCAGTACATTAATAAACGATCTCTCCTCCCCGATCTCGGAAATAGCTGGAACGCTGATCAGTCCCGACACCGGGATTCGCGTGAAAACAAACGTCCGCAACGTCGGTAGCATCTCGAAATCCGCCCCGGCAAATTCGCCCCGACGATGTTCACTCGCGTTCCCGCCGTTTCCCCCAGGCGGACTGTACGCTACGCCCGTATAACCTCGTAATTTGAAATATGAATTATGACGGGCAAGCTGATTAATTCGGGAGACTAAATTCTGAGGATGCCCGGGTCTTCGAGATGAGCGCACGGGCCGAGTCTCGTGTTCCCTCTGCCGCGCAGAAACGAGAATCTAGATTCTAGTTCGCGCGAGCCGCACGCGATAATCCGCGGTTTCCGAAAGCTTCAAGAGAGTTTGAGAGAGAGAGGGATATGTTTCTACTGCCTACTGCCCTCTGAATTATTTATACGTTTACGTTGTGCCCGAGGCTGCCCGCGCGTATATACGCCCTCGCAAGAAGCAGCTTCGCGCCCGTCATCATCGTCGTCGTCGTCGTCGTCTAGTAGCGCGAGCGCGGTGGGTGGAACGATTTCTCGCGGGTTTCTCTCGCCCTGGGCAAAGATGAGACGGGAGCTCGTATCTTCCACCGTGGTGCTTGCTATACGATACGCTACACTGATTTACGCTCGCCACTGCATCCTTCATCCAGCGGAGAACCACCCAGACCCGTCCCTGACCTTCTCGACCGCTTGGGAAACCGAGAACGCACGTCTAATTTTATAACTAAACCGTGCATAACGCGATAAACATTGCAACCTCGCTGTCGCGAGATTGTTATAAAAATACAAATATTTAACACACGACTGACCGCGCGGGCGGAGTGTCAATTGACCTGAGAATCATTCGAGGGAGCGATTATACGCACCGGGAGGCGTATACGGTGTATTAGGTATCGATAGAATTATCGTTTGAAATTTTCGAATCTTTGAGGAAAGTAAAAAAAGTTGAATAATTTTTATAGCGAATTTTTAAAGAATTTCATAAACTGTACCATTTGTCTCAGGATTTTTTTTTCAGATGATGCAATTATTTGTTTATCCAAAATTAATTGGTGGGTCAATCTTTTTTCTCGCAAGCTAGAGAATTATGCACTCGACAACCCTTTAGCTGCAGCTCGGCATATCTCCGCCAATTTTAATACAACAAAAATACTGAAGAAAATTTGACGAACAGTAATGGATCCCGAAGAAAGTTTCTCGACCAAAATTTCATAAATGTTTTGGTCCGTTTCTGTGTAAAAAAAAAATTAAGATTACATGTCGACACACAAAAGTCTTTTTCTCAACTAGCAAAGCCACTATATCAATCGAAGGAGTATCCGAATTTCGGAGAAGTCCGAAACGGTCTATCTCCGCCTCAGATCCGCATAGCAAAATTACCCGAATCCTAAATTCGAATTTCGAGTAAGCTTCCACTGCACCGAAAATACTTTTTCTCCGAGGTTCTATCGCATCGCGATACAGCAACACCCATTTGATTCTCATTTAATTCGTCTCTACCTCGAAATTCCGTTCCGCGGTACGCGCGGTGTCCGTCGATCTCTCCCGTCGGTCCGGTGGCTGGCCATCGCGCCGTGGGCGCGCGGTCCTGCGTAAATCTTTCGTGGAGAGGTTCTCGCGCGCTGGCCAAAGCGGTTACGAGTCGACGGTTCCTCGCACGACGAGAGCCGCTCGGCATTACGTTGATGCACTATTTATAAATAACGTGACACCGGTCGAGTAGTTGGTGCGGGTGGCCGAGCCTCTCTCGGACGGTCGAGAGAGGCACGCACCGGAGTGTTTTTCCCCTCCCTGTCGCGCCGCTAAACTTCACCCGTGCTTGCAATGGCATGCCTGCGGTCCGCTTCGCCACTGTCTCGCTCCACTAGCTTCCATACACGTTCCCCCCAACACGGCTCCCTCCCTCTATCTCCGTACGTACCGACTCCCACGACAGCCCGCCTCTTCGTCCACCTGCTACAGCATCCACGAAACGCGAGAACGCGAGAAATCGTCGTCTCATTTTATTTTCCTCGCTGCAAAGTACAGCCTCGGTTCAACGTCATTTATGAGGCCTCCACGACTCTCGTTAATATTCTACTCCATTGAGCGAACTCCCGCGTCTCAATGGAACCGTGCTATCGCGATGCTGTTTAATGGGGAATGAAGATGTGAATAAGCGAATCAAATCGTCGCGGTCTGCTTCGAGTTTGCCAGAGATCATCGCAAACTTCGTTTTATGTTAATGCAATATGTATTATTTGGATAAAAAGTTATCACCCTTTGGAGATTAATTAAATTTTCTTAGCCTTGTGGATGGGTGGCATTCGATGCAGGGGGGAGCAGAACGAAGCCGATGCTGTGTTTGAGATGACACTATTTTCCAGAAGGATGTCTGAGAAAAAATTGGCCCGTTTTGCCGCGTTTGACCCTATGTTCTTGATAACCTTGCATGTTGGAGATAATCGTCGGGTAATTTTTATTTCTTTTCGCACGACTACTATCTAGCTTTCCAATAGGTTTTGGACAATTTTTCACGATTTACCCATTCCAGCTTGATTTCTTCTAGTTATTTTTATAAAAAAAAACTTTCCTTGCAGTCGGCCTCGCAAGGTCGTTTACTGGAAAGGTTCCCCCGGTCTTGCCTGATTTCACGTTGTCGGGGGGTTCCCCGCCGGGGGTCATTAGCAGCTGGACCGGCGGTGAGAGAACCGGGGACGGGGACGTAGGAGCAGAGAGATGAGAAGTGTAAACCGTGACGGAACCCGGCACGTCGACGAGCCCTCCCGCCAAGCAAAGTGTGTTGCGTCAAGCCACGTCGTCGTTTGTGTTTCAGAAGAATGAAAATCGAAGTTAATTTAATAAAGGGGATAAATTTGTAGCCTTTCGACTTTGAGTTAAAAAATAACCTTTAAAGTCTCTAATTTTTAAGCTATGTACACATACGGTAAAAGTGGGGAATATGGCCCGGTCCATATATCATTGATTTACATGTTAATCGAGGTGGTCCATATTCACCACTTTTCCCCTAGAGGTAAAATAGCTCAACACGTATGTCGGTAACCGTCTGGCGCATCGATATCTCTAGAAACAATCAGAAAAATATTTATTTTGGAGGTGTTATGGACAAAGACAAATGACAGGGTAGTAGGGGAGAGCGGGGTAAAATGGGGCAACGGGGCAAAACGGGGTTTTGGGCAAAACGTCATTTTTCAATAATTTTTGGATGTCCGAATTCGCCCTATCGGATACATCAGGCTTTTTTGCCCAGGTTTGCTACCTTGTCCGATTCAATAATTATTGGAAAATTTAGTTTTGCCCAAAAACCCCGTCTTGCCCCGTTGCCCCATTTTGCCCCGCTCTCCCCTACACACTTTATACTTAGTCTTCGAAGGCGTTGAAAAGTTTCATTCAACGCGACAAAAAAAAATCCTTTTCATCCGTTGAGTTCCTTAAGGATCAACAACAGCAGAAGCAGAGAACGCAACTAAAACTCTTCGATTTTTTTTGTGTTTTTGCTTCGGCTCATTCTTCTTACTTCGTGCGGCGGCGGCTGCTGCTGCGGTAGTTCAGACTCCCGAGCTGCTGACCGAGGTAGCCCGAATAAACCAACGACCATAACTCTTCGGCCCGTCGGGTCAAGCCGGGTTAGAGAGGATCGAGAAGTGATTAGTGGTATTTACCGGTGCCCACCGAACGGCGATGGAGCGATGCCAAAGTGAATGAATAAATAGAAGAGGAGAGATTACAGAAGAAACGCGCGGATAGAGTACGAAGAGAATAATGTTTGTCGTGAAAAAAGAAAGAGAAAACTGAAGAAAAAAAAAAAGATAAAAAAAAGGATAGAGTCACCGATTCACCGGTACCGTTCGGGGACGTCCCGCAGGGAGAATCCGTATACACGCTATCACAATGCTAGGATACAGAGGAGATATCTAACTGCTCCCTATTCTCTGTCCACGTGGACGTTGCGGATACGGTATAGAAAGCTCGCGACAGCGCGCACCGCGGGCACGTGGGGGATTATTCATCGAGCTGATATTAATGCGATGTCCTCTGCAACGGTCCTTCGTCTATAATATTTCGCTGTAGGAGAAGCTTTATTGCGAATACTTTTGTTTTTTTTATACCGAGTCGATGTCGCAGCTGCGTTGACCGAGTACCCAGCAATTCGTAGGAAAATCCTTGTCTCACGAATAGATAACTCAAACACCAATTTCAATTGTTCGTCCCAGGATCATAAGTGTGTATAAGGCTGCGGTAAAAAAAAATCAAAGGCTAAAATTTCTTCTTTACACGAAACTCAAAATAAAAAAAAATCCAATTCACATCGCATCACCATGTAAATTTTATTCCGCACGCAAAATATAGAATTTTCCCAGATAGGTGTGTAAACCGTAACTAAAAAAAAACAATTGTGTATACAAATCGAAGTGGCAGGTGCAAGGGATTCGTCGATTTTCTCGCGAAATCGACAGGACTATCATCGGAAGGACACATAAGTAATAAAAAAAAATTAAATTTTCATCGAGACAACAAATCTTGCCGATCTTTTCTTCTCTCCTCATCACTCAACCTGGCGATCCCGTCGATTTCCCTCGTTTCCCTCACGGTCGCTGCTCCCGGAGGACCGACTATGGCTCGGACTTCGACTTCGGCTTCTGCTCTGTCTTCCCCGACTCTGGCTTCTCTCCCTCTCGCGATCGTACGTGTACCCGCCGCCGACGTTTACCCGGTTGCGCGTATCGACCGGGTCGTTCGCCAACAAGTCGACATCCTCGCCCGTCCAGCGTCTCGCGCACTTGGACTTTCCTCGACGACTCCTTCGGCCGCCGCCCGAGCGCCGTCCACGACGGCGTTTTCCTCCCTTGCTCTTCCTGCCTCGGCGACTGTGTCCGCGGCTCTTGCGACGTGACGGTCCGCACGCTCCGCGCTTCGCGGCTCGACGACGCTTCCGGCTGGCGCCCCCGCGCCTCCGGCTGCCGCCCCCGCGCCTCCGGCTGCCACCCCCGCGTTTCCGGGCTCTCCGCGAACGCGGCTTGCAGCCCCTTCGACCACTCGCCCTAGCCTTTCGGCGACGCCTCTTCTTCATCGCGCTCCCGCAACCGTGGCTACCCCGCTCCATCGGACCCATCAGCATGTCCTCCGTCGGCGCTATTGTCTCTGGGTCCGTGTTCAGGCTGTAGCGATTATGGACCCGCTTCAGTATTCCATACTCAAGACCACGTTTTAGTGCCGTGCATAACTGGGAAATAATATTTTTTTGTTAGAATTGTTAATTTTTTTAGGATTGCCTTCCAAGGCTGTTGGGAAGAAAGCCATTTCTGTTGTGATGATTATCCCGAGTAGAAATTTTCGAGCGTTACATCGGGTCCTGGTAGGGTCCTGAGGAGTCCTGACAAGGCCTTAACAGGACCCTATCGGGGCCCGATGAAACGCTCGAGAATTTCTACTCGGGATAGTTTTTTTTTGTAGCAAAAAGATGCAAAAAATTAAACAGGATGTCCAAAGACACGTTCATAGGAGCGAAGTCCACTGATTAACGATATCAATTGTTTTCTATTGATTTCCTATACCAGGAAATTGAAGTTTTGTGGGGACTGTCTTCCCACTGACCGATAAGGGTTAAGATGAAAAAATATAATAAAAAATCTGCGGCAAACTATATTCGTTTACTGTAATGCCCTTACCTTTCGTTCTATAGCCGAATCGGGAGTGGGATTCGAGGCGTTGTACTCGGACATGATGTAGTTCAAAATTTCCTTGGGACTGGAGCCCGGGATCTCCCGCAGGTTTCTTATCGCCGAGACGACGAGAGCCGTCATCTTCGGCGGTTGCTTCACCATCTTGTCTCGCCTTGATTACTATTTTGTTCACTAAAATTTTTCCTCTTCCTGACTTTCACCGTCTCCCTGCACCGTTCTCACTTCATCGAGCTTGATACATAATATCGCGAGGCATCGGTCGTCGGCGAGCGGAATAAGAAAAAATCTTCACAGGCTTCTCTCGGCTTCTCGGCATAAATTGTCATCGGTCCAGCCTTCTTTTTTTTCAATAAATTTCTCGAAAAAAATCGCTTACAAAAAAATTTGATTTTTTTTTTCACCCGACCGGCAGCCTTACCGGCGAAGCCCGTTTCTTCGATCGCTCTTGTCGATGTCCCGGGTAAAATTCGATTCTTCCAGCCGGACGGGGAGATCGATGAGACGATGCAAAATTCGCACCATCAGCACCGCCTGTTCTCCTACCTCTCCGGCGAGATGGACCGTTCGACAACCGCCAGGATATTATCACTCGAGTTTTACACACGCTAATGAATTTCGAATTATGCTGAATGCCGAAACGTTTATCCAGGCTTGTTGACGGGAAGAAAGTGTGGAGGAAAAAAAGAGTAAATCGGAAAGAGAAGGCTGCGTGCCGATGGCTATCCCGGGATAACTGACTGGCTTGTTGACGATTGTCAGTCGCTTGTCAAATCGGTTGCCAAGAGGAAAGCTCGACGAGCGCGTACCTTCCGGTTTCAACGGTGAGCGACAATTTCACGGAGTACTTCGATCTGCTCGATCCTCATGTTTAAATTGAATAATATGAATAATTGAAAAAATTTAACTTGAAATAAAGATGGGGAATAAATTCCAGAAAAATATTGTACATACAATGTGACTTTCGTAATTTGTTTACATAAAAAAATTTGTTTACGAGCAGATAAAGTCGATCTCTCGATATGAGCCAAACTCTAAATTAATTGGCGTTCAAACGATAGAAATAACAATTACACTGCAACAACAAAATTTCCCAATCTACCTCATGTCACCTCTTGCTAAATTGAAAGAAGTGGTATCGAACAGAGGGGTCCCACATTTTTTTCCAGAAAGCTATGTAGTCATACCAAAGGGCAAACCGATTCATCGTAAAATAATAGAAATAATAATATTATAATAAAAAAATCTAAGTTTCTTTTCACTAACGCCTATTCCCCTAACTATTATTTTTTACGACGAGAGTAACACAATCGGCCCTTCAGCGCTGATAACCCCATAAGATAATGCATATCTTCTTCCCCCCTTTTTGTTGTTAGCATTGAGACGTTACTCATTATTTATTATCTATAACGAAAGAAGGGAAAAAGAACGAGTACGCCTTGTACCCCGGCCGTGTACCGCATCCCAATGTAAACCGCTCGCGGTAGCGACCGATAAGAGCCAGCGTACAAATTGAAAGGGGATAATTTGCGAGAGGACAGAGCAGACACAGTCCTCCCGAGCGGAGTAACGCGCTTGTGTAGAATCGGCAAAAATACATATATTGCTAAGACGATGGTGTCTCGGGCACTGACAAATTTACGAGTGTACCGTCGCCCGGAACGATGCCTGTTATCGTCTCGGTAACGGCTACCTTGCTGCATAACCGTCTTCTCCGGGCTATCTTTCTCTCCTGAGACTGCACCGGGCATAGAGAGACCGCTGCACTGGCCGCTGCTCGGACTTCTCTCATCTTTATCTCACCTGCCCTCCCGACCGGCATGGAAAGGCGACAGCGAAACGCGAAGATACCCTTCTGTCTGGCAAAGAGAGCCGTGAGTGGCTCCTCTTCCGCGGATTAAACCTTGAGATAGGATCTCCCCCGCGCGAGATTATTCGTCGGTACGAGGAAGATCCCGAATCAGCGGCTGAGAAGTGTCGGGAGAGCTTTCTCAGGTGCAAGTGGACACGCGATAGCCGCTTCTCTGAGTGATGTCGTTAAGGTTAATTGACGCGATGCTGCGGAGAAAAAGTGAACCGACGAAACGTTCGTAAGGCGAGAGGGTCAGGGTTAGTTGTTAGGTCGGTCGGTAAGAAGATCCGGCTGGACAAGTGCAAAGTTTGCTGGAGATGCGGAGCAGTGAAACTCTGCGTACACTCAGGACCTAAAACTAGCTACTAGCAACGGCTGTGCGAGGCAGACACAACGAGGAGAACACGCGACCTTAACAAAATATTTGATGATTTATTTTTGTAGGTATGGACGTTCAGTTCGGAAAAGGAATAAAAAATTGAAGATTGAACGGCAAAAATAAATATCTAGGTGTTTGGAAAAGAATGTGAGACCGAAAGCAGGGAAGAAAATAAATGAGCAAAATTTTGGACTGTCGACATTCGAGCAGCTGGCTGAGTGGCGAACGGTAGCCGCTCGCTACCGGTTACCGGGACAAGCCGGGAAGTATCTCGGAAGATCTTGCCGGCGAAAAACCGAAAAGGGGACAGAAGCTTATTACTCGATTATTTTACCCGTGGCAAAGGTGCGTCTACCACACATATCTCCAATAGTAGATACAGGATCTCGGTGAAGAATCTCTGCGTCCGCAGGAATCTGCGGCATCTGCAGAAGCCGAAGCCTTCGCTTCTCGAATTATCTCGAATCCACTTTAAAAAGGGCGGGGGTATCGAAAAACTGTTGTCGAAGTTGGGTACCAGTATGGTCGATTGACCTCGCATACAAGTCCTTAGAGAACCGCGGGTTATCGCGCTCGGCCATCTCCGTGGCACGAATAACTATCCCCGCTTTCGATCGCCGCCCCGATGCAAATGTAATTCGCGCATTGCCCTCTTCGGGGATACGCCAAAACGATCGTGTGGCAAAGTCCCGCCCGATGCGAGAAACCGCCTACACTCCTTTGAACTCCTATAAAAGAGTTTAAACTTGGAATCCCTTGATTCTTACAAAAATAAAGATAAATCACGCACACCTCTCAGGACCGAACTTCCAATTCGTTATCGAGTATGTACGAATTTGTCATGAGCTCAGTCGGTAACGAGAAACTGTAATCCATTTTTTTCAAGGGTGCTGAAC
Organism: Ichneumoninae sp. B BG-2022a; assembly: GCA_030522725.1. Lineage (NCBI taxonomy): Eukaryota > Metazoa > Arthropoda > Insecta > Hymenoptera > Ichneumonidae > Ichneumoninae sp. B BG-2022a. The sequence goes on from JAPYZD010001773.1 coordinate 28,587, forward strand.
ATTTTCGAGAGAAACTAAATCATCAGCTTGCGTTCGGCAGTTGGATGAAATCCTTAACGATTTATGCGCGTGGCCTAATGTTGAAGAACCTCGAAACTATATGTACACTGAGAGAAGGATCTGATAGAAATGACTATAAATCCGGTAAAAACCGATAGAACTTTGAGGTACATGGGAACTACAGCGACATCTTGGCTAACATCGAATTAAACGTAACACATTCTGCTAGAAAATATGGTAATTTTCGCTATCGCAGATATTATCCGAAGATCCCGTAATTTTTCAGAGTTGTACCGTTTGTTTCAGGGTTGCACGTTATTCCGAATATCATGTCCATCAAATTTTTTATGTATATATACATTTATAAATTTGATCGATGAAAGTCTCAGTTTTTCATCACGGAATTCTCAGTTTTAATCCACGAAATTTTCAGTTTTAATCCACGAAATTCTTAGTTTTATGCACGCGATTTTGCTAACCCACCTTCTGGTAAAAATTATCATACGGGTTGGGTAAAAATTGTTGTGGCCCTGTAAAAATGTCACATATCACTAGTGGTGGCGCTGATGTGCCATGTTGCCTGATCGACATGTACCATATACCTGGGTTGTTTTTCCAAGACCCTTCGCTCAGTGTATTATAGTTTTTGTTACTGTCAAATCAATTTTGCATCGTCTAGAGCCAGGTTTTCAATTTAGTCTCGACTCAAGCGTTTGAATTTACATTTCGCTTATTTAACACGACATCGAACGTCCGACTATAAATTCGAGGCTCATTAGCCAGTTCTTTGCTCAGTTATAACCCTCAATATTTCCTTTACATTCAACTGCCCGCTTGTTCTCGTGTATATTTCCTTGGCGAGGAGTAGCCTCGCAGGTGCTCCTGTCATGCCAGGGCAAATCGCGAAGCGAGGCGAAAGAGCAGGCCGCCTTCGCTGCGAACATCGGCACCACCTTCTCTCGCGCGCTCCTCCACTTCTTCTTCCTCTTCTCCTCCTCCACCTCCGCGAGTTCCTCGGTGAGACACAATTATATCAGAGTGCGAGAGAAAGGCAAGCGGGACGCGACGAAGCGGAGTTAATTAGCGCCGAGATAAATAATTATCGGTGAGTTTCTGTTGGAGCGTTTCCGCCGCCACCGAAGCCGGCTGAATGGAGAACGCGGGCGACACATCCGGGGGTGGTACCAGCTGCCTCGACTGCCGCCGCTGCTGCTGGTTTCTTGCACTCCTGCTGCTGTTGCTGCTGCTAGTTTGCGAAGACAAATGTCGCACTCGTTCTCCTTTCTCTTCGGCCAAGGTACATAAGTACACACGTACGTACACGGTTAGACTTATACATCTGTGCGGAGAGCAGCAAGTTCTGCACGATGGCGTGACTTCCGGCGGTCGATGAGCCAAGGACTGTCGTTCGAAGCTCCTGCAAGGGCTCGAATATAGTTTCTCTAAGGAAAGCGCAAAAAAAAAATAAAAAATAAAAAATAATGGAACGGAAAACTGGCCTCGGTATTGCTGTTTGAAGACAAAGACTTCTGCATGTACCACTAAACCGGAAGTGGCGATAATTGCCGTATGAAAAAAAATTGTTAGCCAGTTTTAAGCTAATATCTGACTTCCGGTTTCGTTGGAGTGCGAAGAGGTCGCGATCGACACCAGAGAGGATGAACGAATCTACAAGTGTTAATAGACATTTCGCACTTCGCCGAACAGTTTCCAAGTTCAAGCTTCCTGATCAGTCTTCTAGGAGTAATTCCTGATGCTTCTTCCATCGAACCTCGGCGCGTCCGAAACATTTGCGCTGCAACATCGTCTAACTTTACTGCCACGGCGATTGGCCAATTTTCATACGTATCGATCGTAAGAGAATTTAATATTCGATAAAAGGGCGACCCGACGAGAAGAAGTTCGAAGTACCTGCGCGTGTTATTACCGCAAGCACGGCGCTGTCGGGCAACAGTTAGAAGCCGTGCGCGTTCAGGTCTAATAAATTATCGAACTTATGCCACCGTCGTTGCTTTCCCGCGGTGGCCATTATCGGTAAACACACTATTAAAGCAGCCTCGGCTAACCTGCCGGGCCGCGCACGGCGCTCGTACGCAGGGGGAAAGGTGCACTGCGCGGACTTCGTGCGGTAGCCGCGAAGTGGCTTGTACTCACGTACGTAACGTACAGAGAAGTCGGGCCCGGCCGGTGGCCAGTGTAAGAAAGCCGTGTACCAATCTAGGCCCATAAAACTGTGGACCCTGCGAGAATCTGTCCGGTAATAACGTGCGAACGCGCCTATCCATCAGCCCGGGACAAAACAGTTAAGCGCCTCTATCCCGACGCCGCGCGAGGCAGAACCGCGCGGTAATGAACACCGCGTCGTTCCGTCTTGTACTCGGCACCGCCGTTCGCAGTCGCACCCAGACCGACATCGGCGCGCACCTATCCCGAAGTACGTACCAAAGCTCCGATCGAGCTTGAGGCAAAAACGCTGCGAGACGATCGTGACAAAAATTCAATGGGGAAGTAGCGGAGATGAACAAAGCATGGGAATTCCCACGGGAGGGGATTCCCCGAAAGTAGAGATCTACTACAGTCATTTCTTGGGAGGCGTAAAATGACAATAAAATTACGGTCAATGAACCGCTACATTACGCAATGAACCTTCAGAGACAATTTTCCTTGGTATCACAAATTTACATGACTATATTTTATTTTTATGATTTTTTTTGTCTCAAATTTGGGTATTTTACAAGAAATTCAGTTTGAGGATTTCTGATTTCGAGTTCGAAGTGAGATATCGATACTTGGGAGTGAAACTTTCCACCGCCTCGGCATCACGCAGAAATATAGCGTGATCGGATTCAATTAGTCATTGGTTGAAATAATACGTCGGACCTGTAGCGAAAGCTTCCTTACGCGTGTTCTCGTCCCTAGACAGATCCTCAAGTACGCACTCCCGTAATTAACCGTGATTAATCGTTGCCCCGGGGCGAGGGGCATACATTACGCTGATGTAACGAAATTGGCCTCCGAGAGAAAGCGTTCCTGATTCGAGAACGAACGAGGGAGAGGCAGAGAGAGGAATAAGCGAACGGAAGTCCAGAGAGGAGACCCACACAGCTGGATCAAGAAATTTTACCCGTTGGATGGGAGATGCGGTTTTGCCGAGACGCCGTTCCTCACCGGCAAAGTCGCAAGTGAGCTTTCGAGTTTGTGGTTACATTTGAGTAATCACGGTGCGTCATGCGAGCACCCTGAGAGGGCCCGCGGACGAGGAAGGACGAGAGTCGGAGCTAGAAGATCGGTAACACGCGATTGGTAGTTTGGGAATCAATCGATCAATTTTAGGGAATTTTTGTGGTAATTAATAAATCAACTTGTAACGAAAGTTTTCCCACGATCGAACAGAATGCCTCAGTGGAAAACCTCTTTTTCCATCTGATTACGAAAGGGGAAGAGGACGATCACTGTTTAGATATAAATAACGAGCAGGCGAAAGCTTTCGATCGTGTTCCCGGTTCATCACTTCGGTATAGAGACACTCGAGATGTTTCGACAGTTTCGATCTTATGTCTCCGACCTCGAGTCTCGGGCGTCCCGATGCGTAGGACTTATGGATTTTAGTCTTGATTTTATTTTTTTCTGTCTCAATGTTTCAACTCGAGCACAACCTGCCATTCGGGATGCTGCGCGCTGATGGCGTGGGCGCCGGACCTCGTTCTTCTTTTCTCCTCTCTATCTCGAATCTGCCCACGAGTCGCGTGTAAATATTGATCGAATATCAGCGCCAGCACATGTTCTAGTATGTTCTCCTGCTGACCGGTGACAAGATTTCTTTTACTTAAATTTTTTTGTGTTTATTTTTTATATATATATTTTTTCTCAATTATTCTTCACCGTTGTTTTCTGTCGCTGTCGCTGAAGCCCGGGCGAGGTGTCCGGGTGGTCTTCGAGTGTGTTTTTTTATTCTTTTTTTTCGACAAACGACGAGCTCGCGGTGTCCATTACTCTCGAGACACCGGCGGCTTCGCACGAGAGCGTTGGTGGAACATGGAAATTCGTTACGTTGTTTCTACACAGTCGTTGAGCTGCCGCGAAGTCCGCGACACACTCGGTAGAAATTATTTTATTTCGCTTCGGGGGGAGCCTGAATCGAACTAAAAAAGTTTCATTCGTTTTATCAATGTTTAGTGTGAACGATTTTTCAAGAATTTCAAAGATTATCCATGGATGCCGTTTACGCGGAGATGGGCCGTGAGAATCTCGATGACGCATGTGGGAAAAACTCTTCGAGAGTCCCCGGAGACGCAATGATCGGGCAGAAAAGTTTGTGTGACGTCGCGCATCCGCGGGTGGACAATATGGATAATTAAGGAACACACCGGACTCTCGCGATTAAGGTCGCCCCCCCCCCCTCACCCGATGCGGGCGCATTTCTCCGACGACCGTCTCGCGTGACAAACTAATCGCAGCATCTCGATGGCGATTCGACGATAATTAAGATTTTTTTCAAAGCCGTCGACGAAAAACGACTCAATCACTCGTCCGCTATTAACCCTTTCAATCGGATTGTTCCTTTTATTATGCCAAAATGAAAAAATGCGTTTCCCTGCACGGTAAAAAAAAGCTCAATCAGTATCAGTTATCGATCGATCTATCAATCGATGATTGATTTCTGCCATTTTGCCCGTTGAAAAAATTTCACCCGAACACTGTGCGGTCCACCGACCGAATTGTGTATTCCGGACCGTCGTGATCCGTCCAGTGGGCTCGGAGAGCAATGCAGCGCGTGAGTAACGTAGAAAGAGCTACTCGCGTAGCGGGTGCATCGCCGTGGCCTCGGTTGTACGAGGAGATCAGCAGCAGGAGGATCGTGCACTCGCTCGCGAGGCATAGGCGAACGGGCGCGCGCGTTGCCGGACTTGTAAGTTGTGGCCGGTTGGGTCGGAGGTCGTCGCTAGGCCGTCCGCGTCCGCGGGCGCATGAGAACGTCCGGAGAGCTTAACCCCGAAGAGAGATCCCTCCGGGTGACTCCGCGCGCTGCTAGGAGCTTGCCGGCCGACTCCGCCACCATCGCCGCAACCAAACGCTTTTTCTCTCTTCGTTACTACTCTCCGCGATGAGGAGACTCTCTCCTCTTATACCCCTCACTACACGGTTTTACGCTACACGCGGAGGGACTAGCTGATGACCATCGTCCACCTGACTCACCGAAGATTTATCGCGCCTACGATATACCCGCCGGTGAACTCGCATGTGCTCGCGGCCGTGCCTAATCGACTCTATCCTACGCTCTCCTGCGGGAGAGCTCTCTTCCACTTTTCAGCGCGATGTGATTTTTTTTTCAACTTTTTTTTACGTCGAAAAGAGGGAAGCGAGACAATCGGAGAGTCAGTGAGAATAGAAGGCGAACTGTACTTCCTGTTTCGCTAGGAGCGGACAAGACTCCGCGATTACCCTGCAACCCCGAGCAGGTAGAGCTGCCGGAGTGGTGTCGGGCTCCGACTACCTTCGCCTCGTGTGTAATTAAACACTTCGCACTCTCACGATCCTTGTTTACCGCAGGACCGCGATTTTATTTTATTTTATTTTTTGTTTTATTCTTTCCGACGGGGGAACCAGGATTCACTAAGTATCGTCGAACAGGCGAGAGAATGAGAGATCGGAGATCGTGATTCACGGCGCACTTGTTACCAGCCGATTTCGTCGCCTCTCCTCCGAGGCGCTGATAAATGGCCCCGAGAAGCTTCGTCGAACCGACAGCGAACTCCGGAGAGAGTTTTTGAAAAAAATTATTTTCAAGAGAGAAATTTTCTTTTTGTTTTGAGAAATTAGTGGTCTCCTTTCACCGAATGGCGGGGTATTCAGAAACATATCGTTTCCGCTATCGAAATTTATACGTTAGGGGAGGAGCGGAATTCGGATTTAATAATTTCCTTACCATGTCTCATCCCTGAGGCTGTTCCCGAGCATTGCGCAACATTCGCGGCACCGCCTGGCGGTAACGCACGCGCCCGTGTATCGCGCGCACGGTTTCCTCGGCGACGATGGTTATATCTGTTCCGCTTGACGTTTATATCTGGAGCCTCGAGCTCTCTGCGAATATTAAATTATCCTCCAGGTGTCCAGTCTCTTTCTCCGTGTCCGTGAGCGCGTGTATGACCGCAAGGCGGCTCGGTAGCTCTCTCGTGAATCGTCCCGAGGTTCGTGACGTCCCTGCCCCGACACCTGGAACCCGCTATGTAATAACGCACGCTGCAGAGATCCGCGAGAGAGAACTCTCCGCAATGCTTTACTCCTTTCCCCTTGTCGTCTTCGTCCCGTGATTTACTAAAGTTTACGGGACGTAATCCTCGGGCGTGTCAACGCGACTTTGCTTCCCTTTTCTACTTCTCTATCCTACGTCTCGCCTTGGGAACTTCATCTCGCCGAGTTCGAGACTCGTACGTGGGGTACACGTCGGGAAGACTCACGGCTCGCGCTAGCGGAGACGGCAGCTCGCATTATTTAGGACACCGCAAGTTGAATTTATCTTCGCGTAGCCTGAGACACCGCGAAGATCTCGTCCCACGAGCCTTTCTGGAGTAGAAATGAAATTAACTGGACGGACCGCGCGAGCCGAGAGGGGCGGAAGGACGAGGCTTAAGTCTCGATTCTTGGAGACGTCGAAAACTCCCCCCTTAAAGTTGAAAATGAGTTTGAAACTGCGTGCAAGCTGTTCTCACATCTATTTTTACACTTTAAATAGCAATTCAAGCTGTATTGTTTTTTTGTGCCCGGAGGAAAGTTAACGAAAACAGTTAGTTGCGATTAACGTATTTAAAAATGTTAAATATATTGTTTTACTAGCAGAGTCCCAAATTTGATGGCTTTATTATTATTTGCAATGGCCATTTACAGACCGAGCGGAGAAAATCCGACGGTGAAGCAGCCCTTGCTGAGGAGGGGAGTTTTACAAATGAAACTTAATTTTTAAATGAACGCTTTTACAAATGAAAAATAATATCAGTTACGAATTTGTACTGAGAAAAGCTTAGATTGTAAATAGTTCCCAGGGGGGACGTCTATATTTTACAGTTACGACAATGACCAAAAATTATAGTTGTAACTATGATTATAGTTAAATCAATTGAATATAT
>JAPYZD010001774.1:0-18800 GCA_030522725.1 Ichneumoninae sp. B BG-2022a
GTTACGATTACAAGTGTCATAATGGATTTTCAATACTTCAATTCGAAATAAATCAGATCTGCATAGGAGTGTCCGAAGATTGGGACGTGTCCGAACATCCGTTCATAAGGTACCGTTACCTCGAAGAAAAAAAACAGACCAGGTCGAAAGTCTTCTTTCAGTATTCTCAAACGGTCGTGACCTTGATCTCGTGCCGCTAAGTCCTCGCGGCTGGTCCGCAGCTGCGTATAATAGCAAATTCTATTAGCATATCGCTATCACTTCTGCGCTGGCTATAAATATTACTACCATTTCTGTACGGCATAGAAGCAACGAGATGCATCGTTGTAGTAGTAATGGCTCGATTACCTCGAGATATACGATCTTTCGTAGAACGCGTCAACGTGATTTGACGAGCACGTACTTGCGAGAGGTTCGTCCCCGGGCCGGCTGACATTCAGGCAGAAGAAACACTCGTATGACCCGCGGTTAATCGTGGGCGCTTCGAGAGGTTTGTTCGTCCTGAAAATATTAATTCTTGAGCCTTGTGCCGCTGCCAGTTCGTACTCGCTCCTGGCAGGTGGCCACGAACGATCGCGTGAAAGCGCCCGCGAAAATAACTTTCGATATCGCCGAAGCCCTCCTCGATGTTTAAGTACAATTGCTGCACGCCAAGCTGCTTTTATTTTTCACTCTCCTCTCCCAGACCGCATGCTTAAATCGCGGACAAATTGCTTCGACGAAGAATAGACGTTACCTTCGCGGTTGGAACATTTTATCGAGACGCAACATTTGTCAACTCTTTTTTCATATACTTTTTTTTCGCCTTCGCAGCGAATGGAAAATTCAGAATTAATTCATTGAAAATAAATAAACACAGGTGAAGATAAATTTTAAATCAATTTAAACAATGTGATTTGTGGATTTTTTGGAACATTCTGAAAATGTTTTCATTAAAATCTCGATTTTTTTTTTTTACCAAAATAAAACTTTCTCTATGAGGAAGTAAAAATAAATAAAAATATCACCAAGACTCTTCTGACGACAGTTTCATGAGATGCTCCTCATTTAAGTGAATCCAAATATGATTCTTTTTGACGATGTCGTCCCCGGATTTTTTTTTCACCTCGATCCGGTGTCTCTGGTGTTCGGCGTTTCGCAGTAAACACAGCATCAACGCGATGACGTCGAGAGATAAACGTGTGAGACGGGGTGCGGCACGCGAGTGACTCTCTTCGTAAATGTCAAGTGCCGATTTTCTCCGACCTCGTGCGGTATTACGTTTCTGTGTTTATTCGTGCCGCAGCTCTATGCAATTCCGGCCGGTATTTTTATGCCGGGCCAATCGAACGTAGAAATATCCATCTGGTTCTTCGATTACCTCGCGAAGCTTCCCTTCGCAGGCCATTCATTACTTATTCGTGGGAAAATTTCGTGACTCAATCCTCACTCGCATTCATCGTTTCTTGCATTATTTCGCCTCTCCGGAATACGCTAATAATCGCCCTGGCAACGATAATAAAAATTTCCTCGCTCTTTCGACGTAACATTTTCGGCGTGCTGACCAAACCGGGTCGTGACGGACCAAAAGATCACTGCAAGCCCGCGCAACCGTATATAGAGGTAGAAAGTTTTGTGGATTTTTTTTTGCTTTCTTAATTGCCTTCGGTGTTGGCGAGATGTGATAATCGCGCACGCCTCTCGTAAAATCATAATTTTCTCGTGAAAAGAAATGCTTCGTTCGGTTTACGACTTTACCTCGCACCGTCGATAGATGCGCGGCTAATGATCATCGATACCTCGTGAATGGACGAGCTTTCAATGACTATTCAGACATTCGCAGAATTAAAAAAAAAATGCATACAATTTTCATTTATATTCTTGTTCGGACATTCCGGAGAACACCAAATCCAAAAATTAAGTAGACCTCCCTTTATCACGAACTTTTTTAAAGAAATGTTCATTTCACACGAATCATTCCGAGTTGGTTCCACAGACTACGCGTATTCGATCGAATATTTTTCTTTATCTTACGGTCAAAAACAATTTTTTATGGAATCGACAAATTATGGGCAATAACCGAAAGTTTGTGGACAACAGTTGTCAATGTTTCGCGAGTGTACATAATTTTTAAAAAATTAAAAAAGTAAAAAATGTATTATTATGCACGCGTTTTCGGAAGTTTGTGAAAAATTGTAATAAACCTTTACTCAAGTCTCGTTCAAAGGAAGTCATTCTACCGATCGCTGGACACGAACTAGTACCTGACTACTCCGTGTTAAACTACCTACAAATTACACTACAAGCTTAGTTTAACCTGGCTCACCCAGCCGATCCATGTTCATCGATTAGTCCATTTACCTCACAATATTTTGTAAAAAGAAACTTAAATACCTGACAAAAAGAAAAGAAAGTATTATTATGCAAGAGTGCGGAAATTTGTGAAAAGTTTTTATAAACCTTTAGTTCAAGTCACGTTCAAAGGAAGTCATTCTACCGATCGCTGGACACGAGCCAGTACCTGGCTACTCAGTGTTAAACTATACCAACAGATTACACTACAAGCATAATTTAACCTGGCTCATCCAGCCGACCGATGTCGATCGATTGTCCATTTACGTCACAACATTTTGAAAAAATAAACAACTGACAAAAAAAAAGAAAGTATTATTATACAAGAGTTTGAGGAAATTTGTTATCATTTTTGCTTCCTCATAGAGGAAGCTTTGTGATGGTGAAAAAAAAAATTTCGAGATTTTAATGAAAACGTGTTCAGAATGTTTCAAAACATCGAAAAATCACATTTAGAAAAAATATCCGGATGTATGTATGTGTGTGTGTGTGTGTGAATCAGACGCGAAAAATTCAAATGGCTATATCTCGGGAACGCCTTCACCGATCAGGCTGAAATTTGCACACGACTTGTGTGGTTAATAGTCAATGTTTCTGCCAAATTTCGTCAAAAAATTTTCAGTTGTTTTTTTGTACGCCATTTTTAATTTCTTCGAAAATGTCTGTGCGCACTGTAGCGCTCGCAATTTTTTAGCTGTCGGGCTAAAAACGGGTATACAGATAGAATCTGATCACCCGAGGATCCCATTAAAATTTCAATTTTGGCTTCCTCTATGAGGAAGCCAAAAATACAGACAATGCTTCCCCATAGAAGAATTTCAATTTTCAACTTTCATGAAGAAGCGATATGAAAATTTCAATTTTCAGCTTTTATGAGGAAGCGATTTGAAAATTGAAATTTTCAACTTTATGAGGACGCGGTATGAAAAATTCAATTTTCAACTTTATGAGGAAGCGATATGAAAATTTCAATTTTTTTTATAAATCTTTACTTCAGACCTCGTTCAAAGGAAGCAATCCTATCGATCGCTGACACGAACCAGTACCTGGCTACGCCGTGTTAAACTGTACCTACAAATTACACTACAAGCATCGTTTAACCTGGCTCATCCAGCCGACCCATGTAGATCGATCGATTGGTCCAGTTTCCTCACAGCATTATGTAAAAATAAACGTAAAGATCCGAAAAAAAACCGTCCCATCCGCATATTTATGATATTTTTTTCATGCCAATATATAGGTGCACCGATATGAGTACTAAAATACAATATCGAACGCTTCTGTCTGTGTGTAATTGGTAATTCACCGGGAGGTTTGTCTTCTTTTCTCTTTCGAAGAAACTCCACGATGACTTTCCCTTCTCGCATACATGTATGTATACACAAATGTATACGTATATATTAGCGATTTTACATTTTTTCACCCGAGGCAAGTGATCGGGTGTGGGGGGGGGACGCACGCATCGTATTCTTTCAATATTATTCACGCAAGAGAGCAGCGCCGAAGTCGTTTAGCTCTGGCGAACCAGTAGCCGAGTCGTGGCTATCGAGCATTGCGTTACGGGCGGTGCGCGAAAGACTTTTCTCTCCTCCGGCTCGTCCGGGGCTCGTCCGAGTGCGATGAGTCGTCGCGGAACGGTTTCTCGCTCGTACGCGCGCGTTTCATTTCATCCAACGAGCACGAAAGTCAAAAGCGTAAACAAGCCGGCGAAGTAACTCTTTGTAACATATACACGTTGTATATACATATATATATTCTTTTTTTTCAGCGCTAAATACGCGTTTGTATAGAAACGTGCGAACCTCGCCAACGCACACGCGATACAGTGCGGAGGGTTTGGGAGATACGTTGGTGACTGCTCGAGCCGCGAGGCGCGCATGCGCATACGTCGTGCGGCATTATTATTCGACTGTTCGCGGAGGCGCTCAACGCTGCTTCTTTCGCGAATGACCATAATTCGACGTGACTCTTTTGCAAAGCTCAACTCGAACCACGCCGCCAAAAAATATATATATAAAACTTAAATGAAATCCTTGTCATGCGGCTCTCCACCCGCAGAGACCGCATCGCTAATTGCAAACGTGCTTACGGAGATAAATCAGTGAGAAACGTCGACGGAGTTTAATGAAGTCTGAAAATTGTTACGAAGCGCATGCGCGCGTTAATGGGGAGAAAACTGATAATGAATTTTCCAATTCGCCCTCGAAATCGTCGTTTTGAAAAAGATATAAATTATTTTTTGTTAGATAAGTTTTTATTAATTTATCAAAAAAATTATGATAATTGTTTTTTTTTATAATAAGAAAATGCAACTTTTTGTTATTGGCTCAGTTACGTAATGTTTTAAGGGTAATTTATGAATCTTCATTAGAGCGAGTTAATAAAAAAAAACCTTGCACGAGCCGAGGTTGGTGAGTGTCGATTTCCCACCGGATTACCCAAAAACTCGTGAAATTAATCGTGTCAACACTTATTTTTTTAACGAGATAACGCAATCTTCATTAGAGCACATTAAAAAAACAAAATTTCACAATCTCTTGCCTGGCCAATTTCCCACACAGTTGCCAAAAACTTTGATACATTTTGAAACATATTCGTAGTAAAATCTTCGTTAGATCGGATTACAAACAAATTGCACAATCCAGCACGAAAATGAATTACGATTTTCCCACGGAATTCGTCGGGCATCGGGCCAATAAAAAGCGTCACATATATCATATTCTTTTTCGCCATCTACTTCCACTGTCTCGGTTATCGTTATTCAAATCTGGGTCGGCCTTTAACGTCTTTTCGAGGAATAATGAGAGGAAGAGAATACTTAAAGGGGGAACGAGAGAAAGAGAAATGCGAGCGAGGAATGTACAAAGGTAGCCGTAAATGTATATGTATGTATGTATATATATATATATATATATTCAACAGGTGTATCTTGAGATAGACGTTCGACGCTGAGAAAACTCGCGAGGAAGATGCGCCGCAAGCGTAAGCGGCTAAGAGCGCATTCCCGCGGTGATATAGTAGAATTCTATTGAGAGGCTTACGTAAACTCGGGTAAACGCCCGGTTGCGTGCCCGGTCCATCTTTCCCCCCGGCCGTTGTCTTTCCAACACATACCTATAATGCTACACGTTCCACGAGCGGGATATCGTTGGCGTATGTTTGTCGTGCTTTTAGGAAGAGAAAATGCCCGGAGGCCGAACGAGCCTCCGCCCAGATCTTCTTCGATAGGTGTTGCATGCGGCCGGTAAACGCCGGATTAACGGTACGGCATCGAGCGTCGAAATCCCTGCTGGCATACCACTATCTCCGTGCGCTATGAATGAAACGCAACTTTTTATAATCCCTCGCGACCCGGAGATACAAACTTAGGAGGCGATACCATCTTTTTATAGACATTAGGGAAATTCCACCTTTAGCACTTTTTCGAATATCTTTGCTTCAATTATTATTTTTTGTATTTGAGGCATTATAAATTATATAAAATGCTATTTCGGAAGGAAATTCATTTTAAGGAGAAAATAAGAAGAAAATAAAGCTCTTCACTTCTGACAAGAGTAAGAGGCTACTAAATTTATTTGCCGATCTAATGATACAAAATAAACGAGAATAACGTCATTTCTATACCTGCGTGGATCGTGTCATAATGTCCTTTCGGTTTTCATATTTTCAGAGAACCCTAAACTATCTCCGTACGCTATGAATGAAACACAATTTTTATGGTCTCTTGCGACTCCAAGATTGGGGGGAGAGGGGGGGATTAGGAGGTGATTCCACCTTTAACCCTTTTTCGAATATCGTCGCATCGATATATATATTTTTTTTATCGAAGCGAAGTTACGGTGATTATTAAAAAAACTGCCATTTCGGAAAAGAATTCATTTGAAAAAACAACGAAGAAATTAAAGTCGTAGACTTCCCACAACAGTAATAATCTACCAAATTTCTTTAACCAATCTAACGATGCGAAATTAACTAAAAAGAGCTAATTTTTTCTAACTATGTGAATCAACGTATCTCAAACGTCTGTTCTGTTTCCATATTTCCAGAGAACCCTAGTGATCCTACTCGCGACATTGGTCGCCGCGTTCGTTTCGTCCTCGGCCGAGGAAATTCTTCCGCCGGTGGTGAAGCTGGACAAGAATCTTCGTCGAGCCTTGCTGAAAGCCCTGGCCGATCTGGACACGGAATCGGCGGAGCAGAAGGGTCTCGCCGAGAGCGGGGCGTCGTCGTCCCTCGACGATCTCGCCAGGTCGCCACCGAGCGAATCAACGACACTGCCCGAGGAAATGAAAACCCGTGAACCCGTCCGAACGATATTTTCCTTCGACGGTTTCCCTCGCAACGAGGAATCGCCGAGCGAGGACAAGCTTCAAAACACGACATTCGTCGAGTCCGACAAGCTGTTGGCGACCGACACGTCGGGCCCGAGTCGCGCGACGACGATGGAGCAAACCCTCAACGAGAACAACAGAGCTTTCCAGGCTCACGACGTTGTCCTGCCCGACAAGTCCTCAGCCATATACGAGAAGAATCTCGAGATCGTGAACGACCAGTTGGAAACACGAAGCGTCAAGTCGTCATCGAGCCCCTCAGCGAACGACATCGACGTCGGCTCGAAGCCGTCGTCCAGCTTCGCCGTCGAGAGCCTCGCGATAAGCCCGAGCAACGGAATAGCAACGGCCAACGCTCTCGTGGCGCCGTCGCCGACCCCGTCCAGCCCGACGGTTCAGCAGAACTCGACGAAAACCTCGAGCAAGAAGAAGAAGGAAGAGCCGGAGGTGACGTTCTTCCAGGCCCCGCTGGTCGCGGCTTTCACGGTACAGCAAGACGAGCGAGGAGTGCCGAAGAGCGTCGTTCCTATTTACAGCCCGAACGGCGACGGGCAGGCTCTCACGCTTCAGGAACAATTGGACTTCAAGCAGCAATTGCTCGAGCGTCAACTCGCCGAGCTGCAGGCCCAGCAGATCCAGCAGACGCAGTTTCTCATGAGACAGCAGCAGCTCTACGAGCAGCAGCTCCGGCAGAAGCAGCAGCAGCAACTCTTCATCCAGGAGCAGAGCAGACTCAAGCAGATTCAGGAAGCCGAGCAGTTGAGAATCAAACGTTTGGAGGAGCAGAGGATTTATCAGTTGCAGCAGCAGAAGCAGCTTCAACAGTTTGCCGTCGGACAGAATGCCTTGTTCACCGCGCAGGCGCCGTTCAAGACCCCGAGCGTCAACGTTCAGCCCAGTTACGCCCTGGAATTGCCCAAATCGTCCCAGCCACCGACTTTCCAGGCGAACTACAACGATCAGCTGAGAATCCAGCAGCTGCAGCGTCGTCAGCAACAGCAGCAACAGCAGCAACAGCTTCAACAGCTCCAACAGGCGCGTCAACAACAGCTGCTGCAGCAGCAGAGACTGCAGCCGAATTTCGCCGGTTTTCCGATCGACATTCAGCCACCGAACTCCGGCCCGGCTCCGAGATTCAACCGGCAGGAGGCTTTCGGTAATGTCGGAAACTTTGGCTTCAACGACAATAGACAACAGCAACAACAACAACAGCAGCAGCAGCAACAACAACAACAACAACAACAGCTGCAACAACAGCCGAGCAGCAACAGAAATCATTTTGGTTTCAGTCAACACCCATCGAGAGCATCTCAGTTGTTCCAGTACAATCCCTACCAGGCTCAGCAACTGCAACAACAGCAGCAACAACAGTACAGACCGCAGAGGCCGCAGACACCGGCCAAGCAGATTCAACACTTGTTGTTCCAATCCGGCGTGGTCGGCGATTTGGGAACGCCGCAGGGAACCGGCGGTCAGGAAGACTTGAACATCGTGTCGAAAGTGCTGGCGCTAAACGTTGGCGCGTTACCGACGAACAATTATCGTTACAACGGCAACAATTTCGGCAACACGGGGAACAACCACGCGTGAGAAAGAAACAAGAATGATCAAAAAAACGTTCCGCACGTTAATCTAGAGATATTTACTTATATATATATATATTTTTTTTTTTGTTCGTAAACCTAAGATCGACGTATATTTATGTATTATAAGTGATCGAGAAGTCGCGAGTCTTAAGCGAAACATCGACCAGTCATGTAAATCACGTCGCGACATCGTTATAATATAGCAATAAGGTGAAATCGAAATTTTCTCCGCTCACCATGCGCGCGCCGATGTTTTGTCAATACCGTGTAGTTATATTTTTCCGTATATCCGTCGCTCGACGACGACTCTCACTGCAAATCGACTGACTTCGACCGATGATACGCATTTCGCGGCGTAAAACTGAAAAGAGAAGAAAAATAAAAATATTCAATCGGAAAATATATCGTTTGCCTCAATACATGTGCGGTGGTGCAATAAAAAAGAAAGTAATTAATTTGAAGAAAAGAAAATCGAAGAGTTATTAAACAGATCGCATATAAAATTCGAGAAACACATTTTTTGCCTAAACATGTGCGACGGTACAATAAAAAAAAAATTTGACAAAAAGAAAAAAATCGACATATTACGAAACAGTTCGCATATAAATAAAATTTGAGTAATACCGTTTATCCGTGCGAGATTATAATCGTGACGAGCCCAGCGGCAGTAATAACGATAACAATACCGAAGAGCGATCGTGGGAGGTTTCGACAAGGGGGGAGTCCGCCGCGATCGAGGGAAATGCGAGAGAACATTATCGTGGAATAAGCGCGGGGGGGGGGAGGGCGCTATTATATAGTATTAGACACGTTAGCTTAGAGCTGAAGCCAGCGACTTTCCTCTCGTCTCAGCGACACGGGGACACGATCGAGTGAAACACGTAGACATTACTCTTGTCTCCCTCCCGACTGCTAGAATCTGAGGTCGGTGCATAACGAGGAAGCCACAGGCGAGACTTAACGAGCCTAATGATATTAATTACGAATGGTGGGTAGGAACCCCGCAGACGAAAACTCCCGCGCCTCTTCGTTTCTCCTCGCTTTTATACCACCCGAGAAAATAATCGCTCGAGCCACACTGCCGAGAGAGAGAGACTGCGGTGTCGTCTCCCGTACACTTGCCTCACTGCACGTTGCCGTAAATGAAATTACGTAAAAGTATGTGACCACGTTGTCTCCGTCGTGACGACGGCGTAACGCTAATTAATAAGATTAATCTGTATCGCGGATCAAGTAAGATCTTTCCAGACGTCCAACCGATTTTCCGTACGAGGCGAGTGACTCGTCGCTCGACGCACATCTGGCCAAACGCCGGAACAAAGCACAGTTAAAAAAACATGATGGCAGCGCGAGCCACTCGCTCGCGTCCCGAAAAACAATGAACTTTAGGTGGGGCTAAAGATCAACGTAACCCCAAAGTTTTCCGAAGACGTTTCTCTCCGAAACGGTTCCATTAAAATTTAAATAGAATAGTGGGACTCACTGCGTGCTTCATTAACGCAGTGAGGCCCGCAATTCGTTTTTGGTTTTATAGAATCGTTCCAGAGAAAAATATATTCAACACTTTAACTCTGTCGCTCTCGCGCTCACACGTGTTTAGCTTCTCCTTAAGGTAAAAGTACCAGCGTCCGCACATCTAAGAAAGCAGTTCCGGTGCCCAGACATGCATGAAAAATCGTATTTCCGGATCTTGCACGGTCACTGGGGTGTTTACCTTACAGCGATTCTTCAACCAAATCTCATAATCTATCGTTATTCGCTACTTCAGTCGATCGATACATTATTCAATATTGCGCGATCACGAACTGTCTCGCAGCGGTGCTTGTGCACAAGCGTGAGAGCACGACCAATGCTCAATGAGAGAATGATTTTGTTGCTCTTTCGAAACCGAGATGGATTTGTACTGTTACGTACCACGTTTTATTTTGTTTTCGTACTCGTTACAAATATAATTTATAAGGCGTGCCCTCCGGCTGAGCCGTTCAGGTATATTTTTATATAATAATAATAATAAGAATATTAATAATACTTAAACTATACGCTGTATAATGTACATGTATATGTGTTCAATAATAGAGAAGTATCGAAAACATAAGTACCTGTGTGTAATGTATTACGGAGGTCGCGGGGGTTACGAGGCTGCGCGCCTAAGTCGTGCATCGCCGCGATCACGAGAAATATTTCCTACATTGAAATCGTCCTCGATACTGATAAACGTTAACTTTCCCCTTAAGCGTCCCCCACGCTATGTACCGACAGCCTGGACAGAAAATACTGAAACTCCCATTTACAATGGATACCTCTCGACTTGGCACGGTAAAACATTTCGCTAGACGCCTCGCAGCGCTTTACCGATACCGCACGGTCATAACCGGCTTGTCTATCGCGTCCTCAATTTCACGAGGTTTGGCATAGATTCTCGAAATTTCTCCGCTCGGTTAGCCACGAAATTGAGCGAAACGGCTTAATGACAGGTCGCAAATTACCGCGCCGCAGTGCGAACGGGTTCCGATGTCAATTATACGCTTAATTAGTGACATTATCTCTACACCGAACTGTCGCCGATCCCACGCGTGCGACGTTCGTGACGCGAATAGACTCGCACGGACTGGCGTCGTCAGAGCGGATGAGGCCAACGGTCATTTTTTGAAACTTCTTTGTAAACAAACGAGAATCGATTTTTTTTTCGTGCGACAATCGATTGTATCGAAAGTGGAAGCGAGGCAGGGCAATGGCGTCGCCACACGCGCCCCTAGCGCCCTCTTCGACCACGGACGAGACAATAACATAACCTCCGGTGAGCAATGACGGAAGAGAGAGTCGGCTCTCTGCAAGAAGAAGCTCTTAAACGAAAAGACAGACTAGCCGCCCTGAAAAGAAAAAACGATGAGAGCAGAGACAATCAGACTGACAACGCGGCCAATTTGCCGAGGTAAGTTACGTCTGCGAAACTATATAATAACGTTTAGCGTAAATACAACCGATAGTCTGTGCTCCAATTTTCAACGATTTTGGAGAACTTTATTTTGCATTAAAGCGGCATCGGCTTTACGGAAATAATTTTTTTATTATGGGTTAATTTTAGACTTTAACATTAGATTTAAATATAGACGTTTAGCGTAAATAGTCGGGGGTCTAATTTTCAATGTTTTTGGTTGAAATGTAACATGTCAAAAGAAACAACAATATTGAATGCAATTCCCTACATGATATTGCACTGATTGTTGCAGGCCAAAGTTCAGAAGCTACAAACCTCAGGACGACAGCTTAAAAGAAAATGTTCTGGAGGACGCAAAGCCCGGAGACGTAGTTGCTGAAGTTCAGGATCAGCTGAGCGCAGCAACTTCCAAAGTTGTTGTCGAAGAACTCGTAAGCACAGCATCAGTGGAGAGAGCAGGGCAAAACGGACTGTTCTTACCAATTTTTTATGGTACACAAAAAAGAAAAGTTATCTTGACCGAAAGACACTGGTCCGTTTTGCCGTGCTGTGTCCAATTTATTTTTCACTTTTTGTATTACTTCTAATTCATAACACATTATTTTTTGACACTTTTGAAACCTGAGTCTGGGAAAGAAAAAACCAAAGTATATCAAACAATCTGAATATCGGTAATTTCTACAGAACGTGAAATATTACACTATTTATATTTTTTAAAATATTCAATACAGAAATGTGACACAGTAATGATGTGTCTCAGATTGCGCATGATAAAAATTGCCAAAATATTTGAATCGTCTTAAGAGACAATTTGAAGGACCAACGAATTTTTTTATCATATTCTGTTAAATTATTATTCTGTAATAATAATTATATTTACATTAAATTATATTATTAAATAATTTTATTTAAAAAACTGTGTATCTAATGTATCATAGTTTCCAACTAAAATATTGTGTTCTGTTTAGGATATCAGCAATCTGGCACCTCGCAAGCCTGACTGGGACTTGAAGAGGGACGTCGCCAAGCATCTAGAGAAGCTGGAGAGGAGAACTCAAAAAAGTATTGCCGAATTGATAATGGAACGTCTCAAGCAGGGTCAGCACGATCTGGCTGAAGCTGTGAACATGGCACCGGAAAATTCGTCGTATTATCCAAAAGACAGCTGAGAATAATCGCTCCCTAAACGATCCATCGTGTACAATTTTTATCATACGCATCAATCAACAACGCTTTTACCGCGGTTTAAAGTAAAAAATAAATTTATAGCTCAACTTCAATCAAAGTTACGATCTAGTACAACTTTATTCTTCGAAGCCTCGCACGACTTCCTAAAGACGTACGAGATGCACCAGTAGATACAAAAATTCATCAAGCCGACATTGACGTAGGTTTGATTTTACTGCATAAATATTTACACTTTAACGCGACTACGTCTATACATAGATATATATATCCGCATCACGTTGGCGAATAGTACGGCTTCGCTTTGATCTCCAACGAACGCAATGAAATCTGACGAGATGTTCATGTACGTCTTTTAAGAATGCATCACACGTACATTCCCAGCCAAAAATGAGATTTCGTGAGAAGTAGAACACTTCCTAATGGTATAACATTGTGAAAAAAATCAACTGTATTAACGGTGCCAAGAACATTAATTTTGCGCAATAATAATATCAAAAAGTTATTAACAAATTACAGAAAAAAAATGTTTAATAACTTTTTCTCATTACCATTGTGCAACATCAAAGGTCTTAACATCATTAACACGGCCGATTTTTGTCATATTTTTAGCATATCTCGAGGTACTGAAATTTTGATCGAATAAAACTTTTGGTTGAGAATGTGCGTATGATGCATCCTTAACGCTGGCAATGGCAATGGATACGTTATGTCGTACCCTCGGAACAACAGTCTGGCATCTCGTCTAGAATCGCTATAGAAGTTGCACTGTTATTCCGGAGGTGCGATATGTTTATCGAACCGATGACTCTAAAATTAGAACCGTTTTCATGAAACCCATTCGAGTCGCGTTACCGGACGTCCACGAGAAAGGGTATAGATATTATTGAACGAAGTGTGAATAGAAATGCGGCAACGGTTGCGCACAAGGAACTCTCGACTTTCAACTGTCCGGATTTCGAGCCGGGTATCTCATTCGATTTTACAGATTTGCGAGGCTTGCTGGTGCGCAGTTTGTCTCTCCTCGGGATATTGTGATAGACAACCCGATCCTCGAGTGGCTGAACCGGACGGAAGTTGTGAGTTATCTTTCCCTCGAAGGCGTCGTCTACTTTCCGAAAAGCCTCGATCTGGAAATTAAAGACAAATTTTTCGTGAATCAAAAATCAAGGATAAAATCGACGATGGGTCCGGAGATGATTTTTTTTTTCTCCGCCTACTTGTTCGTGTGATAGTGTGAGAGGATCCTTGAAATCGATCCAAGTGACGACTTCCGAGCAAGGCGGCGTGGTCAACGATCCGTTGTAAGTGAAGTAATTGTTGATCGTCGCAGCTTTCGGAACGATAATCGGTTTTATTATCAAATCCCGCGGGAGCGACGTCATCGAGTCGACCGTCTCGACTTCCGGTAGGGCGTCGACGATTGGTTTGTAAGTTGGATTGTCCTCTTCGCTAACCTGCGGGATTAAAAGTCCAATGTTTCAAAGACAATATCGACGAGGACAAAATTGTAAATCAAAGATATCGGTTCGCTTTCGAGAAGTCATCGGTGACTCGACTCAGATAGCAACGAGATTGCAACGAGCTTCTCGAGCGTCTCGAGGTGGCTTTGATAAGCGTTTTAAAAGATCGGGGCTATCGGTAGCTGATACGATGCGGCGCGTGGACGCGTTATTAAACTTCTCTTTCCTTCCTTTCCTAATGCATCGAAAACTTGACGCGTATCGTTGAATTATGAATTCGCACCTCAAAGAAGTACGCCAGAACGGCGAGGCCGTCGGGATAATTAACAGCGTCGTTCATGGATCCATAAACTTTTTTGTAAAACACAACGTGCAGCTCCATCGCGAAAGAATGATTGTTTATCATGTCCTCCGAGCCCTCCGTGTCGTTTTCACCCCAGTGAAAGTGAAGCTGCTCGAATACGTAGGAATTTTCCCCCAGCGGACCACCGGAAATTTTTGCCGTCTCGGAATCGTTCATCCTCAGCATAACTGCAAAGAAAAATATTGCTGTACATTTTGTAAAAATACATGTATCGAGACCTTATACCTTCACGTACCGATTGTCCTTCAGATAGATGTATTTTTTATTAATTTTTTTTGTTTCGTGGAATCAAAAAAAAAAGATTTTTTTTCCTCACAGTTTGTCAATATACCTGAACCGTATGTACGAAGATTCAGAACTAGTAAACTCTAGAGTCCGCGCTGGCCGAAGACCTCGTACAAAGATCAAGGCGATGCGAAACCTTGCCCCGACACGACCCGGTCTCGGTCGGTAACAGAAACTGTAATCCATTTTTTTTCAAGGGTTCCAAAGTTTCATTGGGAAAATCAAATTATCAGATCGGTCAAATTATGAATCGGGAAAATTAAATTACGGCTCGACTATTAGAAGAAGACTCTGATAATAATGTGCGATTGGCTAGAAATTTGAAAGTCCCTTAAAAAGTATAATTACAATTTTGTCTTTCATGACTGAGTCTGTTTCACTTCACCTTAGGGCTAAGTTAAACATACATGGTTTCACCATGTATGTGAAAAAAATGGCCAATGCAAAATTGGCGAATAATTCGAGCTATCGACTCCGCACGTGGTGGAAACAAAGTCTAATTGTTTCGGAGCAAATAATTCAATGCTAATTTAACAGTCTAGACACAAATGTACAAAGTTTCGCGTTATCATCGTAATGGAATGATCAAACAGAGAAAAAACATATCTACAAATAGCAATCGATACGAAATATCTGAAATTTCGTTCCCGGCGACAGTCGAGTGTTGTGCGCACTTTCCAATCGCGTTGCACGTGTTAATTGCTCATAGAAAGTCACACTTGGATAATCTCGCCGAAGAGGCGTTATTCGCGAATCTGTAACGTCTGCGCAGCAAGGCGAAGCAGCTTTTAATTTTTTCTTTTTCCTCAGTATGTGATATCGTGCTCTGCTTCGATGAACAATCAAAGGAAGCCTCGAGAATCCATTGCAATCTATATTTGTTTTTGCAATCACACCGAGGTTTTTGTGTGCTTTCCGCTCGGGTGGTCGATGGTCAATCGAGCCGATCGAGCAGAGGTTGCGCAAGAACGAAGAATGCGATGAGCCCCGATCGGAAAGGACGAGCCTCGATGCAAAGTACGCGCTTCCCCTATAATCTATAATATAATGCGCCGAGAGTGTTACGTGCGCATTCCCGAGCTAATGATCAATCATAGTGTATGCTACATTGTGTGTCTCGAAGGTCGGCAATCTTTTCTCTTTTTTTTTATAATCCGCATTTGAGCTGACGGAATATGTTTTACCTCGTAAAATAATTTTCTCATTACCATGCACGGTGTATATATGTGATGACTTCCGTTAGACGCATTCTCCTTCCAAGCTTCGTATTATCTTTATCCGGTAAACTTTTATTCCGAACTGGCGATGCGAAATTACCAGTATTTTCAGTCACCGATAAAATTACGGGAAAATCGATGTCTCGTGACGTAATTTCGTGAAAAAAATCATTTTGATTCAATATGATTGTTATTTTTGAGTTCGTTTATTCGACCATCCCTCTGACAGTCGAATGACTCCAAATGGTGCTGTGGTTAAAAAAAATAATTTTTCTCTCGAATATTTTTATGGCGTCACAAATCGAATCCACATGACCATCCGGAGTTGCTTCCATCCTACCTACCTCTCCGTGTTTGCGTGTCCAATAACGAGATCGCGGTAACACAAGCAAACATCAAACTATCGCGTTAAGCGGACAAAAAAACGTTGAAAAAATGTCTCGGTGCGATGTTTGTAGCGTGCTTTATCTCATATTAGCAAATAGAAAAGGTTAAAAATAAAGCTTGTGTGCATCGTTCACACACTATGATCCGTCGACGACGTACATATTATTTCGCACCGTTTTACCCCTAGTCTATTATTTATACCCAATTATGCCTCTGCCATTTTCCACTTGCTAGGTCCACATTGTCTTGGAGCGCCCTTCGATCGTCGTTAAAAAATTTATCCTCATGAATATTATCTTAGGTGATCGATAGGAGACCGGCAGTTAACGTATTGTGAATCCATAATCGGTTCGGCGCAAAGTACAATACCACTATGCAGTTATGCGCAGTGTCGTGTCCACGATACGTTTTCGATCAAAGAAACTTGGGTACGAAAGTTGAATAAGAAATGTTAAATAAAGAAGGGTCTCTCCGTCGGTGCTCGTAGCGCATAAAGAGTCACGTACACGACTATAACAGTATGCGGTACAGTATAGCTCGCTCGGACGTAGAACGTCGAAAGCTTCGAACATAACGCCGGCAATCGCCGGCGATATGTACATAGGAGAGGGAGCGATTGCTGTGAAATACCTTACCGGTATGACCATTGTTCGTGAGATACGTGCCGCGAGCTACATCCAGGCCGGAAAATCTCAGCGGTGGTACACTGACTTCTCTCACTATATGGTCATCGATATTTATGGGCGACTGGTGCTTTCCCACGCATGTCTGGTAGCTCTCGCCCCAGTGCGATGGTCCTGAAAAATACAAAATAATTATTGTCGATAAATAAGCCGAACATACATTCTCAATTTTTATTTTCATTTTATTTTCTTACATCGGAGGTGATGAAAAATTTATCGAGTGACTCACCGTGTTCCCCGTCATAGGCGAAGTCATTCCGAGCGATTGCGATATCTGCGAACAAGAAGAAAAATTGTGATTGAATATTTAAAAAACGTGAAAATCAACATTTTCACAAAGCTTCGTTAGTCCAATTTACTTTTCTTTATGAAGCTTCTATGATAAATTATTTTCTGTGATCATCTGGCTTCCTCGTCGAGGAAGCTTTGTCGGTAAAACAAAATAATTGGAATCATCGGCCGATAATAATCCTTTCGTATACAACTTTTTGGCCTGATAGCTAAAAAATTGTAAAATAGCGCGTCCACGGACCTTTTTTAGCAAAGTTAAAAAAACGCGTAAAATTTTAATGACCCAAAGAATTTTGCTCAAAATTTAACCAAACATTGAGGATTGACCCATCAACCGACTTTAGAAATTGCAGCTCGATAGGTCAAGCCGTTCGCAAGTTATAAGAGTTTCAATTTTTCGAGTCCGACACATAAAAAAGGAAGCAAAAAGGAAAAAATTATATGAATCAGTGAGCTGCGATTTTCTCACGATAAGACACGAGATACGCTCGATGAATTGCTGAGAGAAAATTTTCAGCGAGGCGATATACATCGGCGTCTGGGTAGTTTCGCGGAGAAAGTCGCCGGCGAAAGAGCTGCATCGAACTATCGTAACGAGTAGTCGCGTGCACACACATATAATATATATGTATATACACGGCATAGACAATAATGTTTCGATAACCCCGTCGGGTGAGTATAAAGTAGTTTCCACTCCCTGGTACAGTAATTTCTGACGAGCGGCGATCAAACGGAGAATACAGTAATTGTAGCTCGTTTTTATGAAATCAACGCGTGTCAAAAGCTCGGTGCAAACACGATGAGGATAATTATTGATAATTGCAAAGCCGAGAGACACTGTAGTTAGTCTCTCGGCGAGATAAATTAACTCGCGACAGTTCAATAATCACGATAGATTCTGCCCTCGCGCAAATAAGTATCGACCAATTACTCGATTATATGTTATTACTGTAATAATCGGCAATGACATCCTCAGATCTTTGCTTTCTCGCATCGTCGTTGCTAATTCTTTAAAAAAATTTTTTTAAAGATCCACCATGTGATTTTTTTTTTCAATAGAAATATCGTTCCTATAATTTTCCCTTTCGCACCTGTGTATCCGGATCCCGGAAAAAAAACTCCCACAGCTAAAGCGGAAATAAAACCTCCGGCAATGTACAGGGGAGTTTTTTCCGGTGGTTTTTTCTGGGTTCCGTTTATTTTTAAATTTTTCATCGGCTTTGGCATTTGCTCTATCGCCAATTTGGTGCGGTCTGTGTGAGTTCTGATGTGTCGGACACTTGGATATAACGTCCTTTACACGGTCGGCATCATTATCACCCGCAAGGCGTGGTGACTCGTAACCGGCAAGAAATTATCTATTATTTTTTTTTTGAAGACCCATCAAATGTTTTTCTTTTCAATAAAAATATAAATCCTACAATTCCTGTTCCGCACCTATTTCATTTAATTACCAGTATGCGCGAGCAATTTTTGCTAGAGGTTACATCGCTAATTTTTCAAATAAAAACAAAATTCATCGTCGAACATAATTGAAAAGGGTCAATGACCGTGAAAATGTATCGCCCGTGTTGCCTTGGCAGCTGCTCTAAAGATCTTTTAAAGATCGGTAAAATAATTTTTATTTTCATTAAAAAAATATCATTTCGGTTTCGCTCTTATTTATTTTAATTACCGATATGCGCGAACGACTTTTGCTAGATGTTAAATAATTAATTTCGCGAATAAAAAAAAAAAAA
>JAPYZD010001775.1:0-34165 GCA_030522725.1 Ichneumoninae sp. B BG-2022a
GTGCCGAACAATCGGGAATCGCAGAAATAGCACATTAATGAAATCTATTGATGTTAGCAGGGGATCAAACCGGATCCCACTGCACGCGAGCCAAGTTCCGATAAACTCGGTCACTGTTGTCCCAACTAGTAAACATGAATATCCGATAGTTGTAGCGATTGGGGCAACAGAACACCCGCGGTCCTGGAGTCCAGCTGGAGCGAAACAGGTGTAGAATTCTAATAGGGCAACTATTTGACATACCAGTTGGCTTCTGCCAAGTTAGTTTTTTTGACACCGCTCCCTTTCGCATTGGAAGTGCGTATATCCATTTCTTCCGATCTCTTTAACATTCCGTTTATCCTGAGCGTCTAGGTATCAACATTGGATGAATAACTAGGGGAGAGCGGGGTAAAATGGGACAGTGGGGCAAAACGGGACAGTGAGGGCAAAACTCAATGTTCCAATAATTTTTGGATGTCCTTTTTTGTCCCAACAGTACATGTGGATTTTCAACCCCCTTTTGCCCCACGGACCACCATCGCCACCATCCAAAAGTTGTTGGAAAATTGCGTCTTGTCTCATTATCTCGTTTTGCCCCGCTGTGCCATTTTGCCCCGCTCTCCCCTATGTCAGTGGTTCACACTTTCTACATCTGGAGCGAGAGCCCATGTCTTTCAGCATTATAAACATGAAGCCCAAACATCATGGCAGTCTTTTGGTCGCCACCCCAGGGCACTGACCTTTTCGTTTAAACCTACTGATGTGAGTGGGTTCCGAACCATCGGAAATCGCAGAAATAGCACATTAATGAAATCCATTGACGTTAGCAGAGGATCAAACCGGATCCAACTGCACGCGAGCCAAATTCCGATCAACTTGGTCACTGTTGTCCCAACTAGCAGACGCGAATATCCGATTTTCGGAATGGATGTGTTTCCCACAGGATGTGTGTGTGTGTGTGTGTGTGTGTGTCTGCTTGGGCAGCCGATAGCGCGAACAGGAAAATAGTGAAAATTAATGCGACATAAAAACAGTTTACGGGGTCGTACGGGGAAAGGTTCGAGGAGCGCTTGATGGAGAATGGGTCGAGGGATCGGTCAGCGGCGTCGAATACCGCAGGCAGATTGTCGCTTAATTGCTCACCCCGCGTATTTCCCGTTCCACCCATGGATGGGCGAATATTGACCAGGTTTCCGGGCTTTACGAAGATTGTTTTTTTTTTCCATACACGACAATTCGTTTCATTTTAGTGGCACCTATCATGCTCCGAAATGTATAGCAGACGGGTTGATCGAACGATTGCCGTGACTGGCTGGCCGAGTGCGCGAGCACTCTACTGGCAGAAAACGATCGCGCCCGGGTCGGACAATTCCAGACGATCGAATATCCTGTTCTCCCGGTCGGCGTGCACTTCACCCTTTTTTTCCTACTTTTTCAAATACGATTTTCCAACGGGAGAGCCAACGGAGTTCCCGGACGCGTGCTCGAGATACCGAATCGTCGGTGGAACTACCGGAGGTAGAGAGGTTTTCGGATAACGAGTGAGAGCGGGATGAAAAGTTCGGTAACAAGGGGTGCAGGCTTCCTCGTCGAAGCGGCTCGAATGTGAGTGCCCGCATCTGTTCGCCGGAGGTTCGGCATGAGAATGGAGCAAAAAGAAAAAATGGAAAAAATCTACGAAGAGAAAATGACAGAAAACGTAGAAAAATCGTGAGGGGGCGAGAGGGGGGAAGATCGGAAAAAATTCGTTGGTCCCGCTGCGATAGCGGTACGAGAGTGAAAGGGGAATCCGTTGAAACGCGAGCGTCGTCATCGCGGCTACTGCGTTAAACGAGAGCGCGGGTACGTAACGAGGCGGGTCAAAACGCGAGTGAGAGAACGGGGAGAACGGCCGGGCGGGAGGAACGGTTAAAAGTTCGGTAACGAGTGGAAGGGTGGGCGAGAGGAGCGAGCCCAGCGGGTCTTGATCGAGCAGCGGCAACCGGACAGCTAGGGGTAGTCGCCGGTGGTGGTGGCGGCGCCGAACGGTGGAACTCTTCGTGGAAATTCTTCGAACGGATGGAACGGTGTGGGCGTCCCGATGTTCGCCAGCATCGCCGACGTGTACCAATGTTCTCCGGCTTTTCTTCGCCGATTCGGTTCACGTTTCATGCCCCACCCCGTCGACCTCCCACCCCGACAAATTAACTCAGTCGAGAGTCCGACGAGTGTAACATGTGTCCCGAAGCCCGTCAAAGGGCGGTTCTCGATCGATCACCCCTTCGTTTTTTTTTTTTTTTATTTTCTCTTCAGCGCACACACTCACCGTCACACTTCGCCGGAGTCGGGAGTTAAAAGAGAGCCCGAGTCTTTCCCTACTTCCTGAATTATTATCATCCATCAGAACTTCGAGCCGGTGCACTTTGTTCGTTCCCCCGACCCGGTTCGCAATTAATCGAATTAAAAATAAATCATCCGGGGCGCGGGTGAGAGAAAAGCGGGGATTTTCCGGAGGCCTTCCAATCACGGCGAACACATGGGTTCTCTTTTTCCCACTCACCCTCGCTCGCACACCTTTTTCTCATTCGACGCAAAATTCAAGGTAACGAAAGGCGGAGACCGGAATCTGGGTGCAGGCACCGACGGCGGGGTCGGAGCGCCCCACCGGTACGTAGTATACATTTTGCATTTTTGCGAGCGATTTCGAGAGGCAGAGCCACGAGCTCGAGCGAACAAGCGCAATTTTCTCTCCGGGTTCTCCACTCTCCACGACTGCCTCGTATTTTCATTCTCGCCTCTGCAACAGCCACCCCGAAATCCCCCTTGAGCCCCTCGCGACCCGTAACTGGTCCACACGAGTCGCGAATCTCGTCCTCGTGAGTGCAGGCAATGCATATATGTACAGTGTTAGGACCATACACAGAGGAGACGGAGGACACACGAATAGCGGGAGAGTTGAGGACAAAAGCTACGTATGCGTATGAGAGTATTCACGCCGCGGTGGCTCCAATCTATCTTGTGGCGAACTTGTGTGCCGCTCTAAAGTTCGCTTCTAAAGAGGTCTTGTGAAAAAAGATTATATCGAATCATATAGATCATCCGCAATTTATTTAGGTAAGTGGCGGTAGGTCTTGATTTAAATTAGGGATATGAATAACGCTGGATTCAATCTGTCTTGTGGCGAACTTGCGTGCCGCTCTAAAATTAGAGATCCTGTGAAAACAAGATGATATCGAATCGTATAGATCATCAGCCACTTATTTAGGTAAGTGGCGGTAGGTCTTGATTTAAATTAGGGATGGGAATAAGGCTGGATTCAATCTATCTCGTGGCGAATTTGTGTGCCGCTCTACCGTTAGAAATCCTTTGATAAAAGATTATGTCGAATCATATAGATCATAAAGATATAAATAAGTGGCGATAGATATTTATTTAAATAAGCGATATGAATAACGCTGGATTCTATCTGTCTTGTGGCGAAGTTGTATGCCGCTCTAAAGTTAGAAATCTTTTGAGAAAAGATGAAATTGAACCATATAGATCATTACGATCTAAATAAGTGGCGATAGGTCGTGATTTAAATTAGAGATATGAATAACGCTGGATCCATTCTATCTTACGGCGAACTTGCGTGTCGCTCCAAAGATTGAGATCTTTTGAGAAAAGATTATATCGAATCATATAGATCATTACGATCTAAATAAGCGACAATAGGCCTTCATTTAAATTCAGGTTATGAATAACACTGGGTTCAATCTGTCTTGTGGCGCACTTGTGTGCCGCTCTAAAGCTCGAAATCTTTTCGAAAAAAAATATATTCTTTCATGTAGATCATTATGATCTAAATAAGTGACGATAGGCCTTCACTTAAATTAGGGATATGGAATAATGTCCAGGGGCGTCCATTAGGCTCTTTGGATGTCACGCTGATTCCATGAAATATTCGAGCCAGTGAAGCTTCGGTAATGGCCAACGGTCTGGAACCTGGAGGGCGGGAGGGGAGAGGGGGTCGAGATCTATATGAAAAAAGCTCGAGCCGCAGATCGATGTCGGGATCTAGCGGAGTGCTCTCCAGCGTCTCTTAGTCACGGAAAAATCCGACGACACGTACCGCGGAAACTGCGGGTACGGGTGCATGAAAAATTACTGCGGTGTCTCAACTCCTCAGAGCCGACAATCTCACACGTCCTACGTGCGCGCCCCGAGAGCAGATAAAGATCCTTGTACTATATCTTTTTTGTTTCTATCTTTCTCTCGCGAAGAGATTTTCATTCGCGAGCCAATCTGGCTCACGTCGCCCCCTTGGGAATCGATCATTTGCTATTCCTCGCGTCGCTCTTCGCGCAATGTCGGAGTCCTGCCCAGCTCGTTAGGGGGTGAGAGAGTCGGCAACACGGTTTTTCCTGTCGGGTCAACGCCGGACAGCTCTTTGCCCCAGGGACCAATAAGCATTCGGTCCTTTGCCGTTACAGTTTTATGTCAGGGGTAATCGGGTTGTTAAATATTTAGACTGCAACGTCACTTCTGGTTTGAAAATCTCACTCCTAAACCGGAAATGACGACAAGTGGCCATTTTTTTTTATCTCAGTTTTCACATTCGCGCCGGGCCGATACGATGGTCCGGGTCAAGACCGATGTTAAGTAGATTGGCGAATAGTTTCGTTTAGTGACAACCATAAATAATGATTAGCATGTTTTTCGAGTCAAGACGTTAACCCCTTAAGGAGGGAGTCTCGCTGCGCGCTGACTTCGCATAAGTTCGACCACAATAAGAGAAAATTGAAAGTACTTCTTGATGGTGTGAAAATCTGAAAAAAATCATGTATATTAAAGGTACGGAGAAGATTAATTTTGCATAATAATAATTGCAAAATGTTATTAACAAATTCAGCAAAAAATTAATTGGTTAACAAATTACCCGGCAACAAAACTTTTTTTTTATGAAAATGATTCGTTTATTTTTCTGAATACGTATGAATTTTTTCAGAAAAATAAACGAATCATTTCCATAAAAAAAAAGTTTTGTTCCGGGTAATTTGTTAACCAATTAATTTCTTGATGAATTTGTTAATGACATTTTGCAATTATTATTATGCAAAATGAATCTTCTCAGTACCTTTAGTATACATGATTTTTTCCAGATTTTTACACCATCAAGAAGTACTTGTAATTTTCTCTTATTGTTGTCGAACTTATGCGAAGTCAGCGCGCAGCGAGATTCCCTTCTTAATCGGGGACGGAGACCTCGTTGTACCGCCGTGGTTTCATAAGGATGTTGACACGTGGATGTATCGAGCCTCTGAGACATTGTCAGTGGTCCAGTGATGCACCCAGAAAAAAAAGAATTTGACGGTCAGCGTTTATTACGATTAAGTAAAATATTTATTTGATTTAAATAAATATTTATTTCATTTAAATAACTATTTACTTAATTTAAATAAATATTTATTTAAAGCAAATAAATATTTTACTTAATTTTAATAAACGCTGATGATCAAATAATTTTTTTTCTGGGTGTAGAAATAAATATTTTAACGCAGAATAAATATTTTAAACGATGTTTGTTTTTAAATACTCAAAATGTACACTGAAAAAAATTATTTTAGTTTGAAAATTAATTAACGATATTAAAAGCCTTTTTCAATAAACTGTTTCGAAATTTGAAACACATGTGCGTTGCAATATTACAGTAAAATTTTTATCTTTCAGGCTAAAGATTTGTCACTTTAATGTCTGACATTTTTCGAAAATGTACATTAATGGTCAATTAATATAAGTAATGTAAGCAAATTTCAAGTTCCAGTAAATTAAATTGACAATTACTGCCAGTGTTGTCAAAGTTCACATGTGAATTAAGGAATTGGTTAGAAAAATTACGTAGGACGTAACACCGACGTTGGGCGGGTGCAGATCCCTTGGAAACTGGTACTGGTAAATCCCACTTGGATGCGAGCTAGCAATTTTTCGTTTGTTGGCCCGTTTTGCCCCGCGTTTCCCCACATCAGCACTGATCATGCAACATGCAACATTACAAGGCTGCGCGAACCATTATCTCGCTAACGCTATGTTCTCTTTAATTACTCCACGTTACACATGATGTAACAAGGATTGCACATCAAAGGTACTCTCGGCTCGATTATTTTACTCCCAACGGCGCGCAACGTATTCAATGAGAAAAAATGTTAATACCCAAAAAAAAAAAAAAAAAAGGAAAACACTTTTCATAAAAGCCAGCAACTGCGTACGCATTACAACGAGTAACTCTCGCTCCCGGGTGGCAGCGAGAGTATGGCCGGGGCTTGGCCAGCTAGTTGCGGCCGGTGTTCACCCTGTGGCGGTATTGGGGAGGGGGTTGCGGAGGGGTTGCGTGGGTGGTGTTTTTAATTAGCAATTAGCAGGCTAACACATTCATTTCCGGCTCGTCCGTTGCGGCATTCGGTCGTTGCATGGGCGGACCGAGGCCTCGGACAGTAAATGCAAATAGGTGCCTACGCCGCGGTACAGGTACCGGCCAATTGATTGAATTGACTCCGCGCGCTCCTGCCACCGTCGCCACTGCTTCTCGCATGAACACACGCACACTCATACCAATTCGTATATATACAATATATATATACTATATATTATATATATCAGGGTTTCGTTCGGTATATATTCTGTCGCGTAGCTTGGCGATGCGTGGCTGCTTGCGTCGATGCCGAGGGAGAAGGAAGGCTTTCCACATGCAATTGTACATTTACGTTGGCATACATAGAACCCTCCCCCACATACGCATGCCGCATCCAACAAACATACGCACGAATTCCCCGAGCATAGGTTCCTCTCGCTCCCGCACCGATGGACAACCCTCCGCCTCGGCGAACATCGAAACTGTGACATAACGTGGTATAGCTGGCAGTTTAACATGGATTTTCGAGGGGAATGTAAAGCACCATCGACTGTTGAACGGTATAGGACGGGACACACATTGGGAGGGTGGGACAGTGTGAGTACGGCCGACAAGGTGCCCAGCCACCCTCCGTCGGTGTGTATGTGCGGTGGTTCCGAGTGAATTTTGCACGTTCACCGGTTGGACCCGGTGAGCGCAAAACCAACGGAATGCTGGTCGTCCGAGCGCTCCACCAGCTCGACGCACAGGTCGAACCGTCCGAGCGTGGAACGACCGTGTCGCTGGCAGTTTCCACGTTTGCGGGCTACCTTGCGGGTTACGAATTGAACGTCGTAACGTTTATTAGGAAAGCCAGGGACCAGCGAGCCGGCGTTTCGTCGGTTATACATTAGGGACACCTGTATCTGGGAAAACAGTCATGACGCAGACCGCGACTGCTTCGGCAGAGGTCGATGAGAAGCGTTTGGGCATAAACGCTTCTCACCGGTCGCCGGTTATGACATTAGTCAGGTTGGTGAAAGGGACTCTTTGACCGCCGTTGTCGAAACTCAGCGACTATTGGTTGGAATGTTCTTTCTCGTGTTCCCCGAATGTCTCTTCCGGTTCGCTATGAAGAGACCAGGTCCGCACGCATATACTCGGTGAAACACCTAGGGTTAAAGTGGTGAATATGGCCCACCACGATTAACACGTAAATCAATGATTTATGGACCGGGCCATATTCCCCACTTTTACCCTATAGGTGTTTCGACGAGTACACCGTTGGCAGAGCGCACAAGAGCACCCGGAGACCTGTCGACAGCCACGACGCCAGGCACCCACCCATTCGGAGCGTATAATAGAAAAGCAGTCGATCAGAAAAAAGAAGAAACCCGAGAGCGAATTCTAGGGGTCGACAGTTTGGGAGCACCGCGCGTATGAAAGCGCGTCCTGGGAAGCCTCGATGTAACCTCGATTAGGAAAAACAGGCACCAGCGAGCAGGCATTTCGTTGATTGTCCATTAGGGTCACCTGTATCTGGGACAACAGTCATGACGCAGACCGCGACTGCACCGGCAGAGGTCGATGAGAAGCGTTTGGAAATAAACGGGTCGCCGGTTATGACATTCGTCAGGTTCGTGAAAGGGACTCTTTGACCGCCGTTGCCGAAACTCATTGACTATTGGTTGGAATGTTCTTTCCCGTGTTCCCCGAATGTCTCTTCACGGTTCGCGATGAAGAGACCAGGTTGACGCGCATTTCTTCCGCGTCACGGTGTTCTCGTATAGGTGTTTCGACGAGTACGCCGCTGGCAGAGCGCACAAGAGCACCCGGAGACGTGTCGACAGCCGCGAACGCCAGGAACTCACCCATTCGAAGCGTATAATAGAAAAGGAGTCGACCAGAAAAGGAAAAACCCAAGAGCCAATTCTAGGGATCGATAGGTTCGGAACGCCGCGCGTCCTCAGTTGCCTCGATGGCCAATAACCCTCGACAATAAACTCCGGGATATCAAAGAAAAATCAACAGCCGCCTTCATCGACGCGTCGCACCATCGCCATTGCCCGCTCTGCCTCCGCTCAGGGAATTGGCAATTGTGCACGTTTCAACGTCATCCCGCGTTCGTGTCATTCCTCCTTCTCCACCGCTGTTCACCAGCTCGCGGTATCCACACTACATTTCCGCAATCCAAGATGTGACCGTTCGACTCCTCGCCAAAAACTCATTCTTTCTCTCCCACCCGCCCAACCCCCTCACTCGAGACATTTCATTTTTTTCGCTGTCTTTCCTTCTCCGGGTTGCAGCACACCCTCCAATCGCGGCGCCAGATTTCGCACGCTGTTCACCTCCGCCTCGCTTGTATTCTCCGGTTGTTGAATGCTTTCTCGCCTGCCCCTTTCGCTGATCGAAGGAGCGCCGGGGTCAGAGGGAGGTTTCCTTTCAACGGAACCGCCGGGTTACAACTCTGGCCGATCCGGCAGAGAGAAACCTTTTCATCCGGGCTGTCACTTCGAGTGCGAGAAAAGATCGCCTGCCCATCGACGCGTACAAATGACCCTCTCGGAGGAGGTGAGGGATGAAGAGGCGTTTCCGCGCCAACGTAGGGCAGTCGTCATTGATGAGGGCGCTTTCAGAGACGGTTGCAATTATCACCGAGAAAATGATGTACTCCAACAATCGTTCATTCGTCAATGGTCGTTGTTATCAGGCGATAGCTTTCTCCTGAAGCTACTCAGCGTCGTTTTCCTTCGGTCATGATGGATGACGAGGAGAAGCTGAGCGACGGGAGAAGAAACGGATCAGGACGGATGGCCCACGCTTGCCTGCAATTATTTCCTCATCCTTTCCACCCTCCATCACTCTCCCAATTTAACTATCATTCGTCCTTCCTGTCCGCGAAGCACCACGAAGGTATCCGGAGTTTCCCCATGAATCTGTATGGGAGGGAACAAAGTCCTGCTGGTACTTCTTCGCTCGTCGCGTGATTGAGAATTTTCACGGGGAAGGAAACTTTTTCGTATCCCTCTCATCCTCCTCGCTCTGGGCTCTTTTAGGAGAGAAAAGTTCGAGCTTTGCGGAGGAGCCAACGGTGAATGAGAGCGTGTCTGAGAGAGGGAGATGAGAGGCGACGGGACACGTGATAGGAGAAGGAAGAGGAAGAAAAAAAGACCAAACGAAAAAGGCGACTGTAAACGTTTTATCTGGCCCGAAGGTAGACGAGGCTGGGACGAGCTCGACGGTTTGCGTCTCCGAGTTTTTCAGTGTGGAAAACACAATTACCGAGAGGAGGGTGAGGGGGAGGGTTGGCGGAGGCGAGAAAGAAGGAATGATATGCAGTGAGAAAGGAGAAAGTGATGCGGCTGTAGTTTGGAACGAGGGGTTGCTGCGGGGGGTGGAGTGCAGTATCACGGCGTAAAAGCTGGCAGTCGGTAGACACCGGACGAGAGGGCCTTCAGGGTGGCATCGCACTCTCGTTCTCACTGTACTCTCTCGCCCCTTCGGCTCGTTCGGCGTTCTCTGTGTTCTTTCTCTTTTGGGTTCCCACCGCCTTCGTCCCATTGGCGTGCCACGCCAGAGATAGCTAATGGAAGAAGCTTTCCCAACAACTGTACACGGAGCACATCGGCGCGAGAGAATGAAAGAGTATAAAAATAAAGAGGGGAGAGGCTGAGAGCGTTAAAAAAGAAAAGGAAAAAAGCAGGAAACACAAAGAGAAAGAGGCGAGTAGACGCCGATGGAGATAAAGGGGTGGAACAAAGAGGAAAAGGGGTGAACGATGATACAGATGGTCGAGAAGTAAGTGTCGAGCTTTGAGCACGCGTGCTCCCGCGAATGCCGAGAGCTCTTCGCGCACGGAGCGTTGATTCGAGATAAGTAGAACGAGTCAACGCTACGGTCAGACGCGACCTGGCCGTTCTTCTCGGTTCCCCTGACGAAAATGTGGATTCTTCTAACGAGTTTCTTTTGTTGTGACTGCTCCATCGATCCCGTGTAGTGATCGAGTGGAGAGTTTGGGGACTTGTAGATTTTTTTTTTTTATTTTATTTTTTTTTTATTCGGATTTTCCCCCGTTTTCAGGTACCTGCGCCTATTCCGGGTCGGCCCGGGTCAGCAGCCAGTCCCCCCTTGCGGCCGCATCCGACTTCCCCTCTGTATCGCATTTGCCATGACATTTCTGCCATGGGCATAGGGAAACTGCGGAAAACCTATGCCGATACTGTTCCGTCGCATCGGACGGTTTCAATAAAGAAATAAACTTTCGAACGCGGGGATTAACGAATCCCCGAGGAAATACGGTGTCTTAGACCTCTGCGAGCGGAGCAATGAAACATCTGCGATACAGCTGCGTTCTTTCTAATAAAGACGGAAAAAATCCTTTAAGTCGACAAGAATCACGAAAAGGTAATTTGCGAGTCATTGGGTATTTTATGAGCCCGCATATTGTCAGTACGGTGCGTCAGCGCGCAAGGGTCAGCGTGAAGCGCTGAGCCTCTTTACCTGCCTAAAACACAGGGTTTCGGCAGGCGTCTCGCCCCCACGGAAAACTGCAATTTCATTCGTCAACTCCCGTAAAATCCCTTCTTGTTTTTTCTATGAGCCAATTGCTCGATTCTTCAAATATCGCAAAAAGGTGGGAATGTCTAAGACACTCCCACCTTTTTTACCTTTTGCCAAAACATATTTTCTATAATGTATATATCTGGAGCTTCATCCCGCCCATATTTTTATTCTCGGCGAAACTACGGAACCGAGAATCGAACCGTCGACCTGCCGATGCTTTGGTCTAGAGGCAAGCACGCTAACCACTAGACCACCGCACCGTTGCCTTGTAGACATTAGTACTGCAGATGGACGGGCGAAGTATCGAAGAGAGAAAACTTATGGTGATCACCGGAATTCGACCCCGGATTAATCGGTTACTGAGTAAGAGCGCTAACCACTGCGCTAATGTCACCTATATGCTTCTCTCATTCAAATCGTCCTCGTACATGCAATGCAGATCCGTCACACCCGTTAATCGATCTTCAGTGGTCGTTGAACAATCAGACCGGTCTCAATTTTTGTCCCGTCCCGTTATTCGAAACACGAATGGGGCGGAAGTTTGCTGCGAGCGACGACGACAAAAGGCTTGCAAACTATTTACTGCACGATGAAGAAAAAGTGCAAAAAAGAAGGGAAACGAAGGGAAGAATGAGGATGAGACGAGCGGTAAACACTTGGAGGAGAACAGCATCGAAGGATAATGGATGCTCGGACAATGGGGGACGATGGTGGTCGCTTGCTTACGGAGTTACAGCGGTTCCGTTGACGACGACGTAACCCCCATCCCGAGAAGCGCTCTCATCGTCGTGTTCCCTCTTTCACAGCGGGATTCGGTGGAGAGAGAGAGGGAGGGCGGCTTGCACGAAGCTCGCAAGAGGATGGGTCGAGGTGGAGGACCGAGGGACGTGCATTGTGAAGGGAAGACGAGCCTTCGCTAGGTTCTCCTATTCCCTCGACTCCTCTAACAGATTCTTTTGAGGCTTGTCCCTCCCGTCCGAGGGATGCGTTCCCTTTCCCCTCCTCGTTCCTCCGCCGCTGAGTGTGTATCGCCTTTAATAACCGTTGAAGTTTCCGTTTTGCTCTCCGGCCAGAAGGACACGGGGCTTTTGTTGACCGTCAACGGTGGGAGGGCGAGCCGACGTAGCCGCTGTAACGGCGGAACGTTGACGGGAGCTTTCACTCCAGCTCGGGCATTGTGCGCACCGCAAGAACTATGACCAACGCTCTCGTCTCCCGACGCTTCGGCGGGAACCCAACTTGGTCTTCGTGTCGCAGTTTCCAGCGCCGGGGCGCGAGCCTCGCAGTCTGGGAGGGAGCGGAAGTGCCGGAACGTCGGGGTTGTAGTCCGACTGTGACGAGAGCCTTGTAAGGGAAAAGTGGTGAATATGGCCTCGATTAACACGTGAATCAATGATATATGGACCGAGCCATATTTCCCACGGTCCGACATGGACTACAACTAGGGTAAAAGTACCCTAGTTGTAGTCCATGTCGGGCCCTTGCGAGAGCGGAAGAGTTTCAGCGAATGCAGGGTAGGTGCGCTGTCGCTGAGTGTCTTCGGACTCAGACCCCAGGTGCGATTGTCCGACGCTCGCAGTGGCCCATCGCATGGCCAATGATGGGCCGTTAGTGGGCGGCGAGTCGCCAGCCGACGATTGGATCTGGACTAATATCCAGCATTAGCTGAATTGTCGATTAATCACCCCTCTGACATCGGGCTTGGTAGTTGGCAAGACGCTGTCTGACGGATTTGAGCCGGCTTACGGCACTATCGTCAGGCCTTATCAGGACCCTATCAGGCCCTTGTCAGGCCTTATCAGGACCCTATCAGGCCCTTGTCAGGCCTCATCAGGACACTATCAGGCCCTTGTCAGGCCTCATCAGGACCCTATCAGGCCCTTGTCAGGCCTTATCAAGACCCTATCAGGGCCCGATCGAACGCTTGAAAATGACAATAGTCCACATCGGGCCATTGCGAAAGCGGAACCCCACCGAGTACATATCCATTGCAGTATCCAACTATCGTTGGAGACTCATGATTCTTTCTCGATGGATACGACGGGGTCGCTACTCCCAGGGTCGCAAGAGTGCGAGGGCAAGGAGAGACCGGCATTTCAGTGACCGGAATGAATGAACAACCGAGCGTTGCGCGCTACCATGACGCTTCCACCTGTAAGGTCTCTGGCTGCATCTCCGAGAAAAACCATTTGGCGAAACGAGTACGGGGGTCCTCGAGATTTCCGAGGTCCGCAACTCTCCGGTTCCTCTTTCCCGTCCGGCGCTGGTCCCGCACCCCGTTGCAACACGGAGGTCGTCACGATAACGGCCGACCGGGGTCGAATCTCACACCCTTTTCTTTCGTTCTCGTTCGTTTTCCTTTTTGCTCTTCCTTTTGTCTTGTTTCCTCGTTGCAAGAAGGTCCGCACCGGAACGAAACGGCAGGACGTTACGTGGCAACGAGGCGACGATGCGGAGAGCATCGGGACCAGTTCGAACAACTTTTCCCTGCCCATCGGGCGGGTTGCTATTCTCAGCCGCCCGTTACCGTCGATGCTTATACCAACGAGTCACCAGCGCTCGAAGTCCACGGACGACCAACGCCGATGTACACGGACTGAGAGCGAAAATTCCTGAACTTTGTTCTGTACATTCACCCTGCCATTTCCCCTTTGTTCCGGACAGTGGCGCGGCCATTCCTCGCTCTCTTCGTCGGGTGCGCGCCTTCGAATAAAACACGATTGGGCTTTTCGAGACGCGGAAAGGGGCCGCGTGACAGCGACGCGGGTGGGCGGAGGAAAGATGAGGAGACCGACGGAACTGGAACAAAGAGAAATCGAGGGTGGGAACGGTAGAGGAGGACGGATTCAACGAACCGAGTGAAATTTTCGCAAATGTTGAGTAGTCGTTCATCTCTCTCCGGATCCTCATTCGTATCTCACCCGCTCTCCGGCCACCCTGTCGCCGGTTTTCCCTCGCCGCGCAGGTGCGCCTCGCTCCTGACGCCTCGCCGTGGGAGAGGCCGGGTCGCTCACGTAATTTCAAATTGTCTGTCCAACTACCAACTAGTTGGCGAGAGTGGCGACGCGAGGGTGGAAGAGGCCGTGAGGAGAGTCGAGGAGTGCACCGACGCGAGATACAGAACCAGGGTGGAGAACGAATAAGTGGGCGGGAGGGCTGACTCCCGGTGAAGCTTCGGGTCTGGTCGGCGAGTTCGATAAATTTTCCGGAATCATCAGAAGGAATTAGCGCGGTACAACATCGCGGCATCAGACTCGAGGGATCGCGAGGAAGACGAGACGCGCGGTACCGAGGTGGAGTGTTTAACTTTTAATTTCAAAGGGTTCGCATACCCGCTTAGATTTTATGCCGAGGAAGACGGACGTGACAGAAGGGGGAGGCTGTTTTCCCCGATCTCGCTCGGGAATGAAAAGCTACATCGGGCTAGGGATGGGCGATGTTCAAAAAGTTATCGATATTAAAATGGTCATCGTTTGAAAAAGAAATCGATTACGAAAATCGATAACTTTGAAAAAAAACATCGTTGTATCGATAAATCGGTAAAAAAACTTTGTTTTTAAATTAATGAGAACAAATTATGATTTCCATTTTATAACCCAATTTCTTTGTAAGTACGTATAATTTTGTCATCCACTTCCAATCGTGGAGTTACAACCAGCTATTGTTGAATAGTCGAAAAGAGATTGAGAACTTGTATTAGGAACGTATAAACGAAACCAAACCCAAATAAACAGCAACGACAACACAACAACAAAACTTGGGAGACGGGCGACACATTTACATTATATAAATGGATAAACAGTGTACCAATGACCAAAAAAAAACAAAAACAAATCACAGTAGGTATATAATGTTGACAGCTAATTCGTAGCCAAAAGCAGAATACTCGGGAGATCGTGCATTGAGACAGCACCATACTTGATCGTACATAATCTGCATTGTGCCAGCTCGGCGTGTCTTTCCGTGCTAGTACCGAGTAAACACCGTGCTGTCAGTTTTCTATCTGGGATATCATAAAACAAGAATAGAAATTTCGCATAAAACAAAAACAAAGTTTAATGTATGTGTCTTATAAAACGAAAAACAATAGCTCATGACAGGAATTTTTAGTACAAGATTTAGGAAAGTTTTTGGTAAGGTACGAGATATGAACGTTTTTTCTCATCAGAGAAAAATTCCGATGTTCGGTAAAACTAATCGACATCGATTAATCGAATAGAAAAAATATCGACAAAGTATGGTCAATTAATCGGACAAAAATATCGACAAAATACGGTCGATTAATCGGACAAAAATATCGACAAAGTATGGTCGATTAATCGGATAAAAATATCGACGAAGTATGGTCGATTAATCGGATAAAAATATCGACGAAGTATGGTCGATTAATCGGACAAAAATATCGACAAAATACGGTCGATTAATCGAACAAAAATATCGACAAAATATGGTCGATTAATCGGACAAAAATATCGNGGTCGATTAATCGAACAAAAATATCGACAAAATATGGTCGATTAATCGGACAAAAATATCGACAAAATATGGTCGATTAATCGGACAAAAATATCGACACATTCGATACATCGGAAAGTATCGCCCATCCCTACACCGGACATCAAAATATTGGGATGAGGATGCGGAGGGTAGAGAGCAGATCCAACGACGACGACGGGACTGTCTCGCGGTAACGCCTCGTTTGCGTATAAGCGACGTTCAGCGTCGTCGTGAAGACGCCCTTATGCGCACCTGCCGGTGTGTATAGGTATTTAGGGCGTCGAGAGGGCGCGCGAAGGTGGGAAGGTTGGTGACCGTACACTCCTCCGCACCACCGGAGGCACCACAGGCGGCGGTAGCGGGAAGGACCCTCTCCAACGTTTCGGATTTAACGATCGTTATCCGAAAGCCCCCTGGTCGCCCTCCCTGCCGACGCCACCTTCTGCCTTTGCCTTCGCGCGCCGTACTCACCCATATTCGCTGTACATCCAGCCGACCGTGAGAGACTAGGCGCCTGGAGACGGCGTACGCCGAAACCAGAAACGGGAGGAAACCCCAGGTCCATTCGCATACGAGACGAGTTCATCCGTTCCGTGTGTACCCTCGTAACGACGCTCTCAACGCGCCCAAGGAATCGCCGACATTTTCCAGTGACTACCCGCCAGTGATCACCGAAAATCTGGTTTTCAGCTAAACAATAAAATCAACTGGGCGGGAAGAGATGGACAGCGACGAGTCGTTGAACGCTGAATCGAAGCTAAGCATATTGCAAGCATGGCCCAGTGGAAACGTCATGCAGAACCACTATTGGCACAGTGTCAGCCAGCACCGGGCCTGCCTGTCATTCATTATGTTCAATGTCGTTTCATACTGTTACAAGCCGAGCCGATCGACCGGTCGTATCTGGGGATCAAGTTTCCACAGCCCCAATGACGATCCAACCGGACTT
The DNA here is from genome assembly GCA_030522725.1 of Ichneumoninae sp. B BG-2022a. NCBI lineage: Eukaryota > Metazoa > Arthropoda > Insecta > Hymenoptera > Ichneumonidae > Ichneumoninae sp. B BG-2022a. The sequence continues at coordinate 16,338 of JAPYZD010001775.1, forward strand.
TCATAAATTCCACGCCCAACAGTCATTTGGTCCATAAATGTTGCCACATCGTCATAAGCCCCGTATCGAATTTATCGAATCATCTGGGTCGAGTAGCAACGAATGACGTTTATCCGGGTCACAATCGTCGGTGCTCAATCCTGTTACCACTGCACCCCTCTCGCCTCCGTTGTTGTAAAAACCATCGTCATATAAACCCAGCATTATTACACTATATCCACTTATATCGCGAATGTACAATGGAACACAGTGGGATTCCCTGCCGGATGCCCGAGCATGCCAGGATCCGCAGGCGCCGGGAGTGAGGGTATGGAAGAGGAGCCCGTATATAGCTCTCAGAACGGTGCCAGATACTACTACCGGCTTATCGATCGATATTGGACAATTGAATGCCGATTTCCCTGCGGGCCAATCGCCGATTCTATCGAATCGCAATAGACTACGACGGTGTATACACGATGTAGTCTATCCTGTGTCCTATGGCAGTGGCGGTACCAGTCAAGCGCGAGGTTCACTATGTTTCCCTCCTATACACGTACATCCACCGAGGGAACGCACGCTCGGCTCGGCTTCGCTCGCTCACTGACCGACCCTCACTTTCTCTCTTCTTCCTGCAACTATTCCCGCCGTGTGTATGTTCCACCGTTCCATCGTTCGACCCCCACGGTCGCTATCTCTCTTCCAACAAACAACCCCGGCACTGGCATGTACACGAGAGACCGCGCACAGAGAAAGAGAGAGGCCAGAACGACCATAGAATGGATTTCAATCCGCGTTACTATACGGTCGGTAGGTGCGGCAACGACAGAGAATTCGCGGTCGATGGTCCAGACAACAGAACATACCAGCGCCGTGACGAATCCGCATCCAACACCGACCGGGCCTACTGTGTACCAGTGGGCTGGGTCCTTTTCCAGACTACACATGAACACCTCTATTCTGCATCCGCAACGCCTCTATATGTATCTGGGAAAGTAGAACACAACTGGTTCGGCGAGCACCGATACCGTTTGCATGTGGCACTTTGGTGGCGTTTCTTCTCCTGGCGTTATTGCGATTCCGCAGGATGGAGAGACGACGATGGGTTTCCATATTACAGTTGCAGAGGAAAAGTCATCAGGGTTAAGTATGGAGAATATCGAGCCGGAGCCTTCGAATGATTCGATGACGGATCACGATGAGGATTCTGGTACCGGTGCGACGCGTCTGTTTCCAGGTTACGAATGACCCTCTGTTCTGTTTCCGAACCGCCTCTGTATGTATTTCAGAAAGTATAGCCCACACGATCAAATGGGTATCGATGATGTTTGGATGTGGCACTTTGGTGGCGTTTCTTCTCCTGGCGTCGTCGCGATGACGGGTTTCTACATTACAGTTGCAGAGCGAAAAGTATCAGGGTTATTGGGAATATCGAGCGGGGCCCTACAAATGATTCGATGATGGATGGTTATGAGGATTCTGGTACCGGTGCGTAGCGTCCTTTTCCAGAATAGACATGAACCCCTGTCTTCCGCTTCTGCATCACCTCTATCAACTTTATAATTGTGTCGCCTTTCTGTGCTGCTTGGTCCTTAGGGGATTTTATCCCAGGACAAATAAACAACATTCTATTCTATTCTATTCTATATGTATCTCGTAAAGTGTAGCCCAAACCGTCGGGTGGCGATGCTGTCTGGACATCCCACTTTGGTGGCGTCTCTTCTTCTGGCGTCATTGCGATTCCGCACGATGGAGAGGCGACGACGCGTTACCGTATTAAAGTTGTAGATCGAAAGGTCTCAGTGTTATTGAGAATATCGAACCGCGGCCTACAAATGACTCGATGATGGATGACGTTGAGGATTCTGGTGGCCGGTGCGGTTTCCCAGAAGCGGGCGGCATCAGAACTTCTCTCGGACCATTAGAGCTGAGCAATAGCTCCGAACGATGACTCGCGAGAATCGCGGGGAATTGGAACGGATGGAGGATCATGATTCCACCGCTGCGGAGCAAGAGGATGGAGGTCTATATCGTTACAAGGGGGGGGGGGTCGGCCGAGGGATGACCGGGGGGGAGGAACGGGGCTAGAGGGGGGTAGAACGTGCCGCTGTTAACAGTTTCCGGGGAGTTAACAAGGTTTCGGATCCGCGGACCCGCCGGTACGACCAGTGGCCACTGCGGGGGCGCGCTGCGGGACAATAGGACGACATTAGGACCCCCTGGCCACCTAAACTCACCACCGGGCTACCGGCATCCCGCGCTCACGCGCTCATCCCTCTTCATCTATATAGACTCGGTTCTCGCCATTCCCGCCCGCGTTGTACGTCGGGGGCACCCTCGTCTCCCAGCCCCAGCATCCCAGCGCAGCACACCGGATTTCCCGCGCTCGTCGGACCTGCACGTATCTTCCCCGTGCCTAATTGCCTAGCTCGATCGAAAATTCGCTACTGACTCTCGCCATTATTGGGGCCTCCCTTCGCGTCGGGAACAAGGGAAGAATTGTACGCTCCTTCGCAACCGCAATTCTACCGCAAGGCACACAATGAAATATCACGCTTCTACCGATTGCCTATTCTGTATAGATTTTCTATTTGTTTCGTAGCCAAAAAAAGATACGTTGTGACGAAACTTGTGGAAATGGCGGAAAATAGTTTCATTTTCATTTTTTTCATTATGTGATGAGTATTGTTTTTTTTTTTATTGAAGATTCGATCACAGCATTTTCAAAAATCGAATATCGAAGGATTGACCTTTTTGAAAGTTAAAAATTAAAACTTTTCCGTCTTGAAAAATGGAAAATCCGGCCTCGCTAGTTTCGAAAGTCAGAAATTGAATATCTGTCACTAAAAAAAACGTATCCAGACCCTGCCTTAGGATTAATATTCGATATATTCTTCACTTCAATTGAGTCATCGCTGCCACAAGAGCCATTGAGTAGCTGCAGTTACCATTGCAGCTACGCCCTTTTCATCAAAACCGCTCTATTCAATATCTCTAAACGCCTCTCAAAAACACCTCAATAGCCGACTGGAATCGCTTCGGCTCTTTCGTCAATAATACCTAAAGAAAAAAAACTAAAAATGTTAATCACATCGCCAATCCCTCTCCATCGACGTACCCGGGCTAATTTTTGCCGCCCACTCACCTACAACAATCCCTCTCGTCTCAACAAACATGTGTTACACATAAATCGATTTATACGTATTTTTTTTATTGAAGATTCAATCGCAGCATTTTCAAAAATTCTCCTTTAAAAATCGAATATCGAAGGATTGACCCTTTCGAAAGTTAAAAATTAAAACTTTCCCTTTTTGAAAAAAAGAAAATCCGGCGTCGCTAGTGTCGAAAGTCAAAAAAACTAATCCTGACCCTGCCTTAAGATTAATATTCGGCATATTCATCACTTCAATTGAGTCATTGTTGCCACAAGGGCCATTGAGTAGCTGCAGGTACCATTGCAGCTACGGCCTTTTCATCAAAACCGCTCTATTCAATACCGCTAAACGCCTCTACCACAATACCCGATTGGAAGCGCTTCAGCTCTTCCGTCAATAGTCCCTAAAAAAACTAAAAATGTTAATCACATCGCCAATCCCTCTCTGGAATTACTCCATCGATGTACCCGGGCTAATTTTTGCCGCCCACTCACCCACAACAATCCCTCTCGCCCCAACAAACACGTATTACACATAAATCGATTCATACATCTCCATTCCCGCGTACACATACGTACGGACTTTGTTCGGGATTCGCTCGACTGGAACGCGAGTGGGCCAGACAATCGTTGAAATGCTGCCGAGTCAGCGGAGCATCCTCGCCGCGCCGGACGCTCGCACGGCCGCGTGAAAACTGAGCGCGATAGTTATAGCTCGCAACCGGGAGGAGAACGGACCGGATAGATGTGGAGAGAGATTTCTCGGCGCGGATCGCGGGCAGGAATTAATTATTCCGGGAAGCAAACCGAAGGTGGATTCCTCGGGGCTTGCGAATGCCGGTTCGGAGAAAGAGCCAGAGACAGCCGAAGCCCCGCGTTCCCGGTCCGTTTCTCTCCCCGCTTCGCATCCCGCACACTTGGCTCTCCACTCCGAGAGTCCTCTCGCTCCCGACTTCGTGTGCTCGTCACGTTCCCGACGAAACACGGCTTTCGACTCTGTCTCTCGTGGTCTCCGTTCCTCCCGAACGGCGGCATCCGCAGCCTCTCGAATCCTCATGCAGGCAGGCAGACAAGAGTCGCCCCGCGGGATATCGCGAGGCTGGCGAACGAGACTATTCCCCGTTCGGGGACGACTTCGACCTCCCAAGCCCGTCTTCGTCCCCACCCGACCCTCCCCGTTTCGGCTCTCGATATGTGTATACATGCGTGTCGATTTCCAAGAAGAATTCCAATCTCCGAGGAAACGATACCCGCGATAGCGCGGATGGGGGGGGGGAGGGGGGTGAACGTTGTTGCCACATGTGGGTGTGTCTATCGACGGGAGTATCGATCAAAGACGCCAAAGTTATCGCATAAACGAGTCGCCGGGATGAGCCCCGGATACCACGAGAGTCGGACCTGCCGGAGCGATCTCGACATACCAGACTCTCATGACACTACCATGTATGTAACACCCACCCAGTGCAACTTCCTTCCGCTCCAGACACGAGAGGAACTTCCATGGCGCGAGGCTCGCGAAAGCGCCGCGGACGAATGGAAAGAGAAGAATAGAAAGTTGGTCCCGCAGGAATTTCCGATATGGTTCGCGGGTGGGATGATATAGTCCCACGTATCGTGCGGACGCCCGATTAAGGTGGGGTGTTTGTATATTAATCAGCCCCGCTGGCTCGCCGAACTCGAGCTGCAGTCGACGCCGCGATGCTGCCCGAGTGTCTTTTGCAATCGTTTCATTATCCTTTGGAAATAATTGTGTGTCGCGGCGAAACTGTCTATCGTCCACTCTGAGGCGGTGCGGATCGCACCCAGAAATATAATTTATTGGACGGCCACCGTTTATTTGGTTCAAGTAAAATATTTATTTGATTTAAATAAATATTTATTTCGTTTAAGTAACTATTTACTTAATTTTAAAAAATATTTATTTAAATCAAATAAATATTTTACTTAAACCAAATAAACGGTGGCCGTCAAATAATTTTTTTTTTCTCGGTGCGGACTCGATCGGTAAGGCAAAACTGTAATGCATTTTTCATCGCTCGGTGCGAAAATGGCCACTTTTCCGCCCGCTTCGCGTGCGTAAAAGCGCCATTTTCGTACCTTATGATGAAAAATTTCGTACATCCCTCGTGCGAAACTTTTTCTAACTCGTGTGATTACAGCATTCGTCTTCGGCTCGTGCTGCAAACTCACACTCGTTAGAGAAACGTTTTTCGCCCTCGTGGAGTAATGCACTATTATCCTTGGCTCTTCGCGCTTTCGGGACAAAAGCGAATTTTCAGTATCTTCATCCGACTGTCGAGCTGGTAATTTGACTTTCTCAAAAAAGTTTAGCATCCTTAAACAAAAATTGATTGCAGTTCGTTTTAGGAAGAGAAAAACTGAGCGTTTCCGATTTTTGTGATCTATGGATTGCTAATTCATAGATACAAATAGACTGCAAGATCTCTCCCAGCGATTCGCTTGTGAAAACTTAGAAAACATCGAACCACTGTGCGTCCAACGGTCAACACACATCATCACTACGCATAAATACCCTACTCACACCATATATGAAACCCTCAAAAGAATGTACGACGAAAACCAAACTTAAAAACTAGCTCATTGCTGCACACTTACATACACTAACTCACACTCATTCTGCTCTACATAAATCACAGATACCTAGATAAACCCAAGAAACTCTTGAGCTGAAGGACCAAGGTCGATGGCTCGTTAGCAATTTATGGTAATGAATTTATGCAATTATGGTATGGAATTTAGGCAATTTATGGTAACATTATCAGCTGATAATGTTACCATAAATTCATGTAATCAACAAAGCATATGTAACACACTTGAATGATTGAGAACCAATGTAACATCTCGCCAATAAATTACTTGTACTACTACTAATTTCATTTAACAGATCACAAAAGTCCGCGAGACTGTTAGAGGGCGAAAAGGGTAGGAGGTTTGAAACTGTCTGTCGTCTACTCTGAGGCGATGCTACTCTAATCCATTTTACCCTTGGCTCGTCGGGCTTTCGGAACAAACGCAAATTTTCCGTATCTTCATCCGACAGTCGAGCTGGTAATTTGACTTTCTCAGAAAAACTTAGCATCCTTAAACAAAAATAGATTGCAGTTCTTTTCAGGAAACAAAAAAATGAGCGTCTCCAACTTTCGTGATCTATGGATTGCTAATTCCCTCCAGTCTGCTCGGCTCGCAGAGGGCGAAAGGAGTAAGAGGGGAGATAACTCGTCAGCAAAATTTTTGATCGAATCGCGTGTAATCATCGGAGCAGAAAGATACATATAGGGTGGAGTTGCACAGTGCAAAGATAGAGAGTGATGTGGCTTGCGCCGGTTTCTGGTATCAGAAATCTTTCCGCCATGCCCAACAGATACACAACCGTGTCTCAAAGTCTGCCGTATATTACTCTCGGCTAGGAAAGTTCGAAGTGACGAGGTAAAGCCCGGGAAATAGCGAGGGGGCAGGCTGAAAGGAACGAGAAACCCAGGGAAGTTTAAGATCGACTTTAGCGGAGGGACGGGAAAGAGGCGCGGGACTCGAGAAGAGGAGCCGAAGAGTGCGGGGCTGTTGGTTGACTGCTTTTCTGTATAAGTATATAAGCCGGGTGGAAAAGGAGTGGTGGAGGTTTCTTGAAAGTGCGCGCCGGAAGTAGCCGAAACACATTTCCTATCCGGGTTGGATGTCTCGCAGCATCCCTCGCCGGAGGAAATCCTCTTGGTTTTTCTTCCGCGTGCGTTCGGCTCTCATTCTCTCCCCTTCGACAAACATTAATTAATAATCTATCGAAGTGTTCGCATTCTCCTCGTCTTCAAATCCTTTTTCCTGCGGTTTTCACGTCGAGGGACGCGCGAGACGACCCTTGTCGACGCATCGGAGACACTGCGGGTCCGAGAATGGCGTATGCTGCAGGGCTAAATTATTCAGGGACGGCCAACAATACGCCGGTGTGTATGGCTAACGTGCCTTCTGGGTATGTGTGTGTTAGTTTGTGTGCGCGTGCGAAGGGCAAAAGAGAATGTCTTCATGAATTTTTGATTGCTCTGGCATGACTCTCTAAAAAGTTTGAACGTATCGAAACAGGAATTGTTGGCTGAACTTCCTTGTGTACGGAGTACATGAAGAAAAATAACTGGTTGGCCCATCGGAAGTTGGTTGGAACGAGAATTCAGTTGGTTAAATTAACAATTTAACTGGCTGGTTGGGCCGGGAAATCAGTTGGTTAAATCGACAAATTAACCAGTTGATCCGTCCCGTTAATTGTTTCATCCAGTTAATAGTTTCAACAGTTAATTGTTCAATCATTTACTTGTTCAATCATTTACTTGTTCAATCATTTACTTGTTCAATCATTTAATTGTTCAATGATTTACTTGTTCAATCATTTAATTGTTAAATCATTTAATTGTTCGATCATTTAATTAACAAATCATTTAATTGTCTCAATCATTTTATTGCTCAATCATTGAATTGTTCAATCATTTAATTGTTTCAATCATTTAATTGTTTCAACCAGTTAATTGTTTCAATCATTTAATTGTTTCAATCATTTACTTGTTTCAACCAGTTAATTGTTTCAATCATTTAATTGTTTCAACCAGTTAATTGTTTCAATCATTTAATTGTCTCAATAATATAATTGTTTCAACCAGTGCATCTGTTGGTCCAATCACTTAATCCTTTCGCAAACAACATTTGCGAAATTTGTTCGCCGCAACCAAATAAATGGCTAGGAGCTCATTCGATTCCGCAATTGCTCCGGGCAACAGATTATTTTTCTCCGCGCAGCCTCCGTCGGACGGTCGAGCATATTAACTATCCATCCAATTGGGAATTCTCTCTATTTCCATATACCGAAATCCGTTCGTCCAGATCGAGAACACGCTGACGTACGACTCGAGCGAACAACGTGACTCTGTCTATACGGCTAAAATTATAATAATCGCGTAAACAACGGTGTGTATATAGAACCGAAGGATCGAACGGAAATCGAGGGCCGAGGTAAATTTAATTAATTATTCCATCTCTGCTTGGGCTCGCCCGGTAACATTATCTATCCCCACTCGGGATCCCTCTCGCTCTCCGGGTTCGTCCTCCGGCTGTGGCGCGGGTTCAACGTAAAGTTGTATAATTTCCCGGTGCCGTGTTTACCGCGTTACGTCCTGCACACCCGGCACTGCCAGGTACGCGACCCACGGCTATTTCGTTGTTTCCTTCCTTTTTTTTTCCTCCATTTAATTTCGACGACAACTGCGTCGAACGTAGCTGAGCGCGCTGAGCGAACACAGCCGCATGGACGGACACGCATACTTCGCGGATATGTTCCCCGGAGTACAATCAGCAACGCGTCGAGGCACACATGCTCGCGCACCGTTTCCTCTCGCGCATTTCTGTTAAAACCGCGTAACTGAACGGGCTTCACTGTACACCTACCGCAAACATGACGTATAACCGCAGAAATTTTGTAAACAACACGGAGATTTTCAAACTGGATGCTGAACACGTGCGATGGCTATGGGGAGCGAGAGGTGCGCGCCTCTACTCCAAAGCTCCCAACGAGCTGGATGAATTCTCCCCCATCCCCCCCCCCCGCCCCTCCGCTCCGCCATTTTAACGGTTTAATATCCACAATTTTATAATCAAGTCTCGTTCAACGTGAACGATGTGGGGAATCGGTGAGTGAGGTTTTAACGAGAGCCCCGTTTCTACCGGCCGAATTTTAGTTAGGGTTTATTTTCGGTACTGGGGTAAAATCGTCTCGGATGAACTTTTTCGAGTCTCTGTATTTACTTTATCGAGAGATAAAGTGAATACGGATATTTACTTCATTTATTTAATTTGTGAACCACGTATCACAGTTTTTCTACGCTTTCGTATGATTTTCTATGCTACCGTGTGTGTAATGCATTTTTGGGTCTCTTGGTCCGTAGGAATTTATCCTGGACTTAGTAAACTGTTATCTATTGATATTTTTGCCGAGTACCACAGCCACGATAATGAGTTTCTGGAAGTGGGATTGTCGTTCTTAAAAATTAACGGTATCTGACCTCTATGCGTTACATACTCGCCGAACTAACAGGATTCGAAAGAGCATCAATGATGGTCTTGCCCTAATAGATTCGAAACAGCATCAATTATGGTCTTGCCCTAACACATTCGAAAGAGCCTCGATGGCGATCTTGCCTAATAGATTCGAAAGAGCATTGATGACGGTCTTGCCCCAATAGATTCGAAAGAGCATTGATGACGGTCTTGCCCTAACAGATTGAAAACAGCATTGATGACGGTCTTGCCTTAACAGATTCAAAAGAGCATCAATGATGGTCTTGCCCTAATAGATTCGAAAGAGGATTGATGACGGTCGTGCCCTAATAGATTCGAAAAAGCATCAATGACGGTATTCCCCTAATAGATTCGAAAGAGCATCGATGACGGTCTTGCCCTAATAGATTCGAAACAGCATCGATGACGGTCTGGCTAGCCTTAACAGATTCTAAAGAGCATCGATGACGGTCTTGCCCTAACAAATTCAAAAGAGCATCGATAACGGTCTTGCCCTATCAGATTCGAAACAGCATTAATGACGGTCTTGCCCTAACAGATTCGAAAGAGCATCGATGACGGTCTTGCCTTAATAGATTCGAAACAGCATCAATGACGGTCTTGTCCTAATAGAACCTTCAGGGTGATCCTCGCGGGAGGGTCTCCCTGGTGAGCGTTCGTTCACCCCGTGTACAACGATACCGCCGTACTTGGACAAACCCACACAACCGATATGACCATGCCGGCAGTGCGGGTACAATAAATGGAGGAGACGATACCATCCGTCGTGTTCCCCCCGGTTTTCGCTCGCCAACAGCAACCGGGGAACGCGAGCTAATTCTCGTGTCCAATCCGTCGTCGCACATAGCACGTTGCAATTACGTGTCCGATTACAACGATAATCAAATCTCCCGTGCCACTTGATATTTCTATCTATAGCATACGCCGCATTACGTGGAATCTCTTTTCCCAATCGCTCTCCTCCACTCTCCCGTTCGTTTATTATTCCGAACCTTCCTTTCACATCCTCCTGCCCTGAACACGGAGGGCGGTTCTTTAAATAGCTATCGCACATACATGCGGTCTGTTTTTTTTTTTTTTTTCTTATCTACCCACATTCATATCGCCGGTGGATATACATCAGATTTGCCCGACCGCGTCGCGTTATTATAAGCTCTTTTCGCGGCAGAGCGAGTCGGGCTATATCGAGAGCACTCACAGTCGCCGCGCTCATCGGAAGGTTGGTATCGTTGGCAAAACGCAATTACCAACGTTCGTTAATCATACACGGGAGCGCTGGCAATGGCTGTGCAGGAATGACATTAACGTAGTTAGCCGTGATATTGCCGGTGAGGGGCGGGGGGGGGGGGGGGAGCGCGGCCTGCGTGGAAGTGGTGGTGGTTGCCCTGTGCCCTTCGTACATCTCTCTATCTTTCGATATGCCCAACCCTCTCTCGATACGATTACGAGGCCGCGATTACACTGTGCAAACGTGAGCAGCGGCGGAGCAGAGGGGGGGGGATGGGGGTCACTAACGGAATCCACTTTTCCACCTGGGCACTTCGATTACACTCGTTAATCGCAGGATGTACCCGCGTTGCGTGAAACACCGAACAAACTGGAGCGCACCTTTTTGTACTCGCATTAAATGTTTTAACGAGATCAACCGGTGCGCGCCAAACTCGTTTCCGTCTTTTTTTTTTTTTTTTTCGAATCCCAGGAACGAACGTCCGTGGTTTATTTTTACAGGCAGATCCGTTCGGCGAGCAATTCATGCGACTCTGATCGATACGGGAGGGTGCTGTGCACAGATTTAGCTTTTTTTTCCCGAACCTAATGCAGCGGGAATCGCATCCACCCCACCCAGTCGCGAAATCCGGATTACGATGGGAAAAGTTTACTTATCGCCCGATCGTGTCCGATGCGTCCATGCGTCTTTTTACTCCCGACTGCCAGCTAGCGCAAAAGACGGGAGTTATGCATTTCACTGCGACCACCGGCTCGGCACGTTTCGCAAGTGCCTACAAACGTCGAAACGGCAAAAAATTCCTTAACAGATTTTGGTATACTGAAACTTCATAGCCTGATCTATGTTTGTGTCAATGCATTTGTGAGCGGACGTATGGACTGAAGGTAATACATCATAATTGGAAAAATCCGGTTAAAAGTTCGCGGTGACATATCGAAAAGTCACGTCGGCGATCCCGACTTCTACGTAGGGGAGACCGGGGACAAAAGTAACACGGGTCAATTGTGACAAGCGGCCGAACAACGCTGCGCATGATCGGACGCATCGGATATGAAGTGAGCAACATTATAGACATCACCTTATGACCATGCCATCACCTCATAGCTGAGTTTTCAAAAATACCAATTCGCCGAAACCAAATGTGATTCACCACTGCAGAAGTGATTTTTCGGCTATGCGGTTTGTGTCAGCTAGGCAACACAATACAAAATATTGGTGCAAACAAGCACAAAGAGTTGAAAGGTACATTTTTGCGGTACATTTTGATCGCTGAGACGATTAGTTTCAGATTGTTATTTACCGATGCCACAGTAACTTTGCTAATAATCACGTGTGGGGTCGATTGTAACAGTCGATCCGGGTCAATTGTACCAGCAATAATTAATTTCTTCCAATACCAATACCAGTATATTTTATGTATTTTATTCTTACATGCTAAGCAATCAGCGATGATTTATACACTTATAATTTATAACCAACCAATTGTAGAATATAACATTTATAGTAGGACTGTATAGTTAGGCCGGCTAAAACGGCTTAGTAGGCAAATAATAAAAAATAAAAAATAAATTTTAAATTTAAGTTTTTCTGTGCTAATGCACACCCGTTCTATTTCTTAATAACGGTCGGCGAAGGATTCCGTTGATGCAGGACGATGTTACAAATGACCCCACCGCGGCCCAAATTCTTACCCAATTTCGTCTGTATTTAAAGGGGCTGTGTTCGCAATTCTGTGCATATTTCTGCTTGAAATTTTTTAACTATATACCTACGACTAGGTTAATGGTACACCATTGGATGCCGAAGCGTTAGACTCTCGGGTTTGTTGGTAAAAAAATTAAAACGGATTTTTGTTACTTTTGTCCCCGGTCTCGCCTACAATCGCAAATGATGCCGCATACTTCACCCTGCAGCCGAGATTGTGCTGAGTTTCCAATGCCCCACGAGAAGCCATAGAATTGTTATTTATTTATAATCGTAGCGTATTTATTTATAATCGTATTTTCTATTCACGTTTTTTTCTCGACACGCCGCGAACAACCGTCCGCTATGAATAAATCTTGGCGCGAAGCTTTCCGCAAACGATCAAAAGAGAAAAATACAATCGGACGCTAAAAAAAGCTCATGAACGTCCATATATCTCCGGGTTCGACGCGAGTTATCCCAGCGGCAGAAATAGACACCCCAGCCTTTTCACCCTGTACCCCCCCCCCCAGCATCCCGCGGTTATCTCTGCGGATAGAGAGCGTTATACCTCGGGATGCGGCCTCCCTCATTAATCAGACGGACGTGGCATAGGTGCAATTATCCGACAGTAATTAACTTCGCAAACTGCAACTCTCGAAGTTTGGGAAAGGCGCGGAGTGGCGAGACTGTCGAGGGATAGAGCGAGGACTGGCAAAGGTTTGCGCGCGTATACACGTACGTGCACACACACACGGACACACACGGACACACACGCGTGTGCACGTGATCCAGCGGCGAGGGGATGTTGGGGCGAGTGCGGTGGCGAAGGTGATCGCGAAGGCTGTACGATGCGGTGTAGCAGAGATGGGCTTTCGGTGGATGACTGGAAAGCTGTACAATCCATTTGGCCCGACGACCCCTCATTCCCTCATTCCCTCATTCATCCCCTCGCCCTCCGGCCCGCGCTGCCGCTTCAGCCTGATGGAGCCGTTCACGAATTATACGGGTTAGCCCTGAAACTGGGCGGCAGCTTTTGCTCCCCGGGAAACTAATTTAACTCTCTCGCATCCTCGACGTATATATCGAGGCGAGAGTGCAGCGCGCGCGATGGAGAAACCGTACAACGGAAACCGGTAGAGACACAAGCATGAGGAAGCTAATACATATATATATATATATATATATATACACATATATACTGTATATATATATATATGTATATATATATATATATTTGTATGTGCACAGTTGCGTAGCGAAACTAGATTCGTACGAACAACATTAGCCGTCTCAGCTCGCGAGTTCTCCGCCCTCGAGAGCCAAAACGCGATAGCGAGGAAACAAGCGCGCCAGTCAAAGGGTCGGAGTGTACGGATTATGGCAAAAAAATAAATAAAAACTAAAAAAATAGGGTAGAGCAGCGGAAACATTTCACCCGTGCAAAAGGGATGAACGGACGGGGGTTGAAAGAGAATATGAGATATCCGAGTGGTATGTACGAAGCGGACAAGGAAATGGAAGGCGGTCGGAGGGGCGGCGCACAGAGAGGTCTGCCGAACAAAATGCGCACCAACTTTTTTGTTTAGTTTTTTTTTTTTTTTTTTTTTTTTTTTTTTAATTTAAACCAGGAAAAAATATGTGCACTCGGTGGAGTGGCGAAATATAGAAAGGGTTGTAGAATCGAGAAAAATTATTTCAAAATTTTTAAAAAAAGAATTACAAAAATTGTAGATGAAGTTTGGGTTTGGGGAAAGTTTGGCTTCGGCGAATCCGCTCACCGGCTGTGCATTATTATAGTGTGGCTCCATCGATCTCTCGACTGCGTCGGCGAAAAATTGAACTCGACTGGGGGGCGATACGGACCACCCAGATTAGCGCGTTGATCAATTATGTACGGACCGGTCCGTATTCACCCCTTTTGCCCCACTCGAAATTCAGACTCGCAGACGCGCCCGATACGGCGCGCTGTTTTAGAGCGCAAGGAGCACCCACTCAGTACAAAAATGAACTACTTGCCGGCGCTGCTGCTCGCAGGCTTTTTAAGCCTCGTGCACGAGCGAGCCGCGAGCGGAGGAAAACCGCATCGGAGCTCGCCGTGTATTTTTAATTCCCGCCGATTCGTTAATTAGACTCGAATCTGCCGGCTGGTTTTTTCCACGGTGGTGCAAAAAAAAAGAAAAAAAAAACAAACGAATCTCCGAGCGTTCGCGCCCACCTTTTCCGCGCGGCGATTTCGAACCGAACGCGCAATCGCCTGCTCGTTGTTCGTGGAAAATTGATTGCCGAGGAGGAGGGATGGGGATGGAGAGAATACACCCGGCTCGATAAATATTGAGTGCAATTCTGAGGATTTACGGTCTGCACGCTGCGACATCACAATGCGTGACTTTACGAGTTTTTTCTTTTCGGATGACGTTGCAAGTGTTCGAAAAAAAAATAAAATGTTCAAGTTTTTTCGGGCAATATTTTCCCACGGCTCCGTCCGAGCGGCTGCAGTTGTGTAAACGGTGTGTACACGAGCGATGGAATCGAAGGGTCGGAACGGAATATATTTTTCGTAGGGTTTCTCTCATCGGGGCCCTGCCCGATTCTTGTTCTCGGTGTTTACTCAAAAAATATCCAGGAGGTTGGGTAAACGCGCCTGATAACCGAGAAGCAGCGTAAGAACGCAGCTTCCGCAGCGACTCCGGCGAGAAGATGGGATAAAAGAAAACAGAAGGGACTTTATATATGTTTTTTTTTTTTTTAGTCATGAACAGAAAGATACAAGCTGGAGATACAGCACGTCTCCGATTGCTTTTCTTAGCTCGGGGAACTCACAATCTTCGTTCATACTGAATTTTCATTCTTGCCTATTTTTGCCTATCGCAACATGGAGCGGAATTGGAATGCTATCTTCGTAGACCAAACATATATTAGTGCGGTAAAGGACAAGAGCTTCGTAATAGCTGAATTATTTTAAAAAATTCCCGAAAAAGCCTTTTTGTCGAAATACCACTATAATGCGGCAAAGGTTTTAAAAAAAACATCTAAAATTGTACGGGACTCATATTTGATGAGAGCTATTTTTTAGTGAACCGCTAAAAAAATCTCGGTGAACAATCTTCGTTTAATGACCTCCTAATATATTAGGATGTTTCACAAAAAGGACATTTTTTTTAAATTTTGCTCCCGCTTTTTTTAAGTCTCATTTTTTATCTCAAATTGAACTTCGCGAAAGTTTATCTCTAGCAAAAAATTCTAAGAGGAGCCGCATTCGACGTTTGTATCCAAAAAATGCGGCACCTTTTAAACTTAATTGTCAACGACCGCCTTTCGCGAAATATTTTTTTAGATCGAAATATATAATTCTACGGGGTGGGAGATTAATTTTTTGTAATTATTTGTAGTGAACCCAAAATACATATTTTTAATAATTTTTTTTATTTGTAGTCTTTTGTATTTAATACGAAAAATGGCAAAACGTTAAGCTCCCACCCCATAAAATTATTTATATTAACTGATTAAAAAATCCGGCGAAAGACGGTCGCTGACAATTAAGTTTGAGAGGTGCCGCATTTTTTGGGTTAACCGTCCAATGCGGCACCTTTTAGGATTTTTTGCTTGGTACCGCCTTTTGTGAGGTTCAATTTGAGATCGAAATCTGTATTTAAATAGATGGAAGGAAAATTTAAAAAACAATGCGTTTTTTTTAAACACCCTATAATATATATATGAGAGATGAGGTCAAAACAGATGAAAACCAAGTCTGAGAATTATAATTTTTTCTCAATTGATTTTTCATGATATGCAGATGGCTTTTTTAATCAATAATAACACAAGGAATCGGAAAGATAAACGAACAAAAAAAATTGTTTATAATGTAACGAAGACCTATATTGATTCCTTCTTTTTCACTCTTTCCCAAGTTTCTACCACTCCGCTCTCCGCTCAGCTATCTTGGCAATCCACCGCCACTTTTCATCGCAACCACCGCCGTGCCGGCATTTCCTAGAAGGCCCCAAACGCTTATCCTTTACCTCCCAAAGTCCTCCCATAAATTACGTCAACCTACACTTGACCGTGACACTTTTTCTGCTCGCTTCCGGCCGACCTTCCAAGAATTCGAAACAGAGCCGGGTAAATACCTTAAGTATTGAAGTGCGTATTAAAGTATCAAGTACTCCAAGTACTGAGCGCTAGGTAGTTCTTGAGTACTGACGTATTGACTGGCAGAACTAAATTCTTGAATTTTTGAATAGTGGGCACTGACTCATTACTTGATGCTTCAATACGTATATAAGGACTTAGTGCATTTTGCCCAGCTCTGATCCGAAACATCTGCCTTTTCCAGTATTTTCCAACTCTCAAATTCCATTGCCGCTACTTCCACTTTCCCACCGGGTCATCCTGTAAGAACTACCCTCTATCTAGGCTAGTTAGTCAGGAAGTCACTGAATCTCTACGCTTTCACCCTGTACCGCTGCAGCTCTTATTAAATAAACGGCTTAAGCAGTTTGTCAGTGTTTACCGAGTTTTTCCGTCCCAATACAGAGTTCCGTAGCCGGGGTGGCTGCTCCAAATAGAATATAATATAAAAATCGCCATCAGCGACATCACCATAATAATACGATTCTATCTGAGCGACTTATTTGTCGTCATTACCGCTCTGACGAAAGTTTACTGGAATTAAAGCAAAAGGCAACTTTTAATTAACGATATGGAATGAAGTTACCAACTCTTCGCTTCTATTTTTACACAATTATAATGTAGTACTCCATTGCAGTCACTTTTCCTTGAAATTCTGTACGCTGGTCTGTAGCATCGTTCGAGGAACGGCGAATTGTTGTGAATTTGTCTTGAGACTTTCTTATAATTAATTGCCGAATCGATAACAGACTTCACGGCGCTTGCCATGACGTCAATCCGTGACTGTTTATTCGTAGTTCTAAGGTTGGTTTTCACCATGTTTCCTCTGCTATGGTAAATGAACAGTAGAAGCAACCACTGCACCCGCACGTGCACCCAGAATTTTTTTTTTTTTACGGCCACCGTTTATTTGGTTTAGGTAAAATATTTATTTGATTAAAATAAATATTTATTTCGTTTAAGTAACTATTTACTTAATGTAACTTATTTAACTTATTATTATATGTAATTTGTCTTATTTTCCGTACTTTTTAATAAAAGTGCGGAAAATAAGTCAAATTATTATATAATTATAAGGAAGATCAAAAACCTGAAAACAAATGGTTTACAAGAAAATTAAGGAGGGAGTCTCGCTGCGCGCTGGCTTCGCATAAGTTCGACAACAATAAGAGAAAATTGCAAGTACTTCTTGATGGTGTAAAAATCCGAAAAAATATCATGTATACTGAAAGTACTGAGAAGATTAATTTTGCATAACAATAATTGCAAAATGTTATTAACAAATTCATCAAAAAAGTAATTGGTTAACAAATTACCCGGGAACAAAAGTTTTTTTTTAATGAAGATGGTTCGTTTATTTTCTGAATACGTATGAATTTTTTCAGATTTTTAAGTAATCGTTGATTTATTATTTTTTTTTATAGAACAAAAATCAACGACTACTTAAAAATCTGAAAAAATTCATACGTATTCAGAAAAAAGAAACGAATCATTTTCATAAAAAAAAAGTTTTGTTGCCGGGTAATTTGTTAACCAATTAATTTTTTGTTGAATTTGTTAATAACATTTTGCAATTATTAT